>CAIGRO010242458.1:0-16093 GCA_903798355.1 Fraxinus baroniana
ATTAAGTTTTGTAAATAATTTTTCAAATGAGCTTGAATAGCCTAGTAAATAAATATATTATAAAAAATAAATTTGGTTAGATTAAGGTGTTTATTTGTTTTAAAAAATTTTAAAAATTTAATTAATTCAATATAAAAAAATAAAAATTATTTAGTTTCATGTCTTATTCGGTTCTTGGTCTAGACCCGTTATCCGACCCAAACCGTTCGGTTCTCAATTCGAGTACCCGTTCGGGTATTTAGTTTATGAAGAACCGCTCGATTCAATTCGATCTAGTTCGATTCGAAACTTTTGTCCAGTCTGCCATTAACCGTCATGGCTGACTGTTAATAGTCAAGAGCACTTTCTGGGTTTTTTTTTTGTTTGGTAAATATTATGTTTTAACTTTTTCTTTTTTATAATATTAAAGAGTCAAAAGACAATACGAAAATGTACTCCAGTCAACGAGCCATTTCCCACTATTTCCTCTTTTATCAGCCCAAAATTCACCCGCCCACTCCATCACCCTCTCTACCTTCTAAAATAAAAATAAAAAAAAAAAAATCTAACAGCGATAAACAAAACATAAATTCAGAACAGAAAGAACGGAAAAGGATGAGTATTTTGATGGAGCAAGGGCTTCTCTCATGGAGTCCTTGCCATCCCCACTTCCTCTGCAGGCTCTCCCAAACCGCTATCAAAACCCCACAATCTGCAAAACCCAATTCTCCTTTCACAATATTTGCCACTTTAAAAGGCACAAGTCCTAATACCTGTGGTACAAGCAGCCATTTGAGAAAAGAAAGTAAAGATGGAGTCTTTAAGTATGAAGTGCTCTCCACTGTTGACTTTAAGGTACTTTCAAGTGTTAAAGAAGTGGGTTATTTTAAAATTTATTTTTAGATGGAATGATGGAATTCTTGTTTTCTAGGTAATTCTTGCGATTTAATTTGTTAATTTGTGCGTTTGGTACATGGGTTCTTCTGCAAACTGATTCTTAATCCCTTCTTGTATAATTTTATTTGGGAAGTAATGAAATCTTGTTACAAGTCCGCTTAGAGATTTTGCTGTCCCTAAATAGTATTTTTATTTTTATTTTTATATTATTTTTTTTTTTTTGGGTGTAAGAATTGTGTTGAGCTTTTGCGAGTAGGTCATTTGTTTTTTTCTTTTTATTTACTTTTTTTGCTGAAAATGAACAAGGATAATGTATATGAATTGGATTTAACTGAAAGTGAAGCAGGTTTCTCTACTTGGAAGTGTCAAGTCTAAATCCAAATCACGAAATTGGAGCTGGACTTGTTCCCACGAATTAGAGAAACTAAGCCCATTCAAGATGAAGCATGTGAACCTAGAGAAATAAGAATAGATACTGGAAAACATATATAATGCTCATGCGTTAATGCTTCGAGTTATAACTCAAAACACTTAAAATCAGATTTTATAGTTTTCATATGGTTTGACTGAAAGGGAAAGCCATAAGGAACGAAGAGTGAAGAATTCTTGAATTGTGTCAATTAAATCTCTTGGAATACAAACAGGATATAACACCCAATCCATGTTAATTAAGCTGGAACAGTTTGTGTAGTTTATGATGATCTTGAATGCAAAATTGGGAGAAAGTTTTTTGGGGCAGTAGTTTAGGCCCTTATAGTTATTGAACCAAAAGGCCCAAAAACTGAGTAGTTTCCCAAAAAGTTTGAACATGTTTGTCACAAGAAGCTAATTAAAAGTATATTTTCAGCATAGCAGAACATGCTATTATTTCTATATTTTGGATGGCCTCAGCTTGTGGACGGGAGTAGTGACTGAACGTTAGGCTCGAGTATTTCAGGGCCAGCCCTGAGGTTTTGGGGCCTTAGGCCAAACATTATATGGAGCCTTCTACGAATAGTTGAAAATAAAATTACATGCGATGCTTAAATTTTCAGAAGTCCACTTTAAATTTAATCTTCTAGCACTTTTAGATAAACATCAACAATTAAAATAGTAAAATCATTCTTTTTTAACACATGTTTTTCAATAGACACTATTGCCAATCCTTTCAATCTTATAGAAATTAATGCTTTATCTAAAATTACACTATAAAAATATTTTGGCTTGTCTTTAAAAAAGAAAAGCAGGCCTTATATTTTTGGGGCCCTAGCCAGCTGCGTATGCTGCCGAAGCCCAGGGCTAGCTCTGAGTATTTGTAAATTTTTAAGTGAGTCACATGATCTAGGCAGCTAGTATTTTATTTGAGCTTAAATATTTGATGGCAGTGGTTTAGGCTTCTAGAAGTTGCCAAGTCTAGCAGTTTAACCTCATATAACTTGAGATAATTCTGAGATCCTTTGGAAGCTGAATTGAATTTCTTAGATACAAAGAAGATGTAGAAATTGATATGTGAATACTATTACCTGTACAAATTATATTATGATGGACTGTAGAATGATGTATTCATATAACTCTAAGAATAGTTTGAAATTTCAAGCCATTTGGGAATGTGAAAACATTAGTCATTTTATTTTGGAATTTGCAGAAAGAGACTTTCCGATGTTTTATGGCATGAAAAGGATTTAGGATTAGATTTTAGATACATTGATGTATTAGATAATATATTGCCATCCTTACCTTATTTTTTTCAAGTAGCAAAGCAGAAGATATACTCCCCCCCCCCCCCCCCCACCCCCCCATCTCTCTACCCTATTTCTTCAAATTGTTCTAGCTAAATCCCCAAGCAAAACTGCAATAAGTACTTGTACCTGAGAAACATTCAATTGTTCCAAGTTAGTATATCTTATGCTTTGTTTTATTGCACTTGTAATTGGTAATGAATCCAAGTCTAGCGCTGATCTGATTAAACTCCTATTTTATTCTTGAATTCTGTCAAAATCCTTTGGCAGGAAAAAAATTCCAGATTCCCTGCAACAGCACTTATCGTGGCAAATGCATTAATGTTAACTACTGCTCCAGAAGCACTTGCTGAAACATGTGTAGCTGAGAATTCTGTTTTCAGTATGCCATTGTTGCTTTTTGTTTCCCTTATAGGAGCTACCGTTGGAGGTAAATCACTTGCAAATTCATGCAACCCTTCGACTCTGTTCCCTGTAAGCCGGTAGATTTGCAAGCAAACTCGATATTAATCAAGTAGTTACAAAGTTGGATTAATCATATTCCATCAAATTCCTTTTCACTACTTTCCGTGATTTCTGTATCTAAAACTAGATCATCTTTGACTAAGATTAAAAAGTTTACTTATAAGTTTGTTTATAGAAAAAAATGTAAGTTTTAAAAGAATATTGATCAAAAGTAGAAAAGTAAGTTACTTACTCTGACACTAATGTAAGAGTTACTTTAAAAATATTTTTTTTAGTTAAAAGTAAGTAAAAGGATAACTTATCCAGACATGCAGTAACCATTTACTTAAATTTTAAGCTTAGTCTTCAATTCCTTTAATTATTTGTTTTGTATTTTGTAATGCAGGATTACTTGCACGACAGAGAAGAGGAGAAATGGAGCGACTGAATGAACAGCTGCGCCAGATCAATGCAGCTTTGAGAAGGCAAGCTAAGATCGAATCTTACGCGCCCAGTTTGAGCTATGCTCCTGTTAGTGGAAGGATAGCAGAGAATGAAGTGATTGTGGATTCAAGGAAGCAAGACTTAATTTCTAGTCTGAAAAATGGAAAGAATTTTCTGAGAAATCAAGATCCTGAGAGGGCATTCTCAGTGTTCAAGGCAGCTCTTGAACTTGCGCAGAATCTAAAGGATCCGATTGAGGAAAAGAAGGCTGCAAGGGGCTTAGGTATGTCAATTTTATCGGTTATGATCTTTGTCATTTTTATTTTTAATGATGCTGATTTGCTGGAAATGTGATGCTGTATAAACTCACAACTGTAGAATTTAATGCCTTGAAATTATACAAATGTATGGTAGCTATTTTCAGTTTTTAGTAATTGAGACCACACAGCTTAAACTCGACAATGAGTCAGCCTCCTGGAAACTAGACATTCAGGCTCCCAATGTTCCAGGATGTGTGGGTGTGCGCGCACGAGAGAGAGAGAGGTTTCTTGGTGAACTGATAGTCGTTTGAGTCCTTTCTAAATTTTGTGAATCGAGGCATAGGCAAATCGTGGTATTCTACATCTATCAGTGCCTCTCTCCGTAAAATGACTGAAAAAGAAAGATGGAAATTATTCTTCTTTCTCTAATGATTAATGATATTCATCATTAATAGTGATGATAGCAGGTCTAGGGGACAATAGGCCATTGATTCATTGTCTAATGCATTAAAATGCATCACAACCCTTTTGGACAATGAATCAAGGGTTCACTGTCACCTAGACCGGTGATCGTCACTACTAATGATGAAAAAATCATTATCTTCTCTAATGGAAGTCCATCTGCATATTAACACAGGCACATATTTTCTTTTCTGGATGGGCTTTTTTTGTTCTTTTTTATTTATTTTATTTTTAGATTGCATTGTACAATGTGCTACATGTACTATGTAATTCTTTTCAAATAGTTTGGTTTCTAAGAGAATAATTATTCCTCTTCTAGGGGCATCACTGCAACGGCAGGGTAAGTACCGGGAAGCCATCAAGTACCATTCACTGGTACTGGAAATTTCTCAGAGAGAAGGCGAGGAGTCGGGAAATACAGAAGCTTATGGAGCAATAGCTGATTGTTACACTGAGCTTGGAGATTTGGAACGAGCTGCAAAATACTACGACCAGTATATTGCAAGGTTAGAATCAGATTGATGCATCCATGTCCCTCGGAATCTTTTTATTATTGTCGATTGATGGTGGAATAATTAGTAGAGTTCGTTCCATGTTTTGCAGATTGCCATTTTTGTTGAAACCTGTTATATATGTATCCACGTTACAGTTTCTACGAATAAATGCTTCTTATCCCCACCCACACCCACCCACTCTTCCCGCCATGCTTATTAATTCCTTCTCTAACTTTTAAGCTTTCAAGTTTTAGACGAGATACTTGATGAGAATTTGACTTAATTTTGCTTTGCCTTTTTATTCTCTTTCACTTGCACATTTGATTTATAGTAAACAATACACTTTCTTGGATGGGATAAAAATCTTGTTTGCATCTACAAATCGAGGCATGAAGAAATTTGACAAACATATTTCAAATGTTGATGCTTGTCCTCCAATGTTTGTGAGATAGCTTAGGAAATCAACTTTTAGGGTTCAAAATGAACTCCTACTCCCCAAATGAGGAATTTATGTTCAATTACTACTACGTAGAACTGAAAAAAAAAAAAAATGTAATGTATAGAATTAAAGCCTATTGTATGAAATGAAAAAGTACTATAAGGAATTCTGTGGTCGATCAACAGAACAAATTGCAAGAGAGATGTAAATCAAAATAAACATGGCCTTGTATTTATGTATAAAAATTGATTCCATTGGATATTCGATGAATGTAGCAGTTTATTGAATCAAGTGATGGAAAAAGATTCAAGCATTTCATGAACTCTAAGAGTCTGTTCTTTTTACCATTTTCAAATCGTTTTCTGTTTTCGATTTTTCAAAACAGTAAAAATGCGTTATATTTCCTATTTTCGAATACGTGTTTCTGAAAACAAATTAAAAATTTACAAAGAAAACTCAAAACGAAAAATTGGGTGTTTTCAGTTGTAATTAAGTCAAAATTTTCAAAATGCACTTTATGTGTTTTCAAAATGTCAAAAAGAACACATTTTCAACAATTTCAAAATGGACATTTAAAACACAAAATTCAAAATGAATTTCAAATTCAAAACACAATTGAAATACAAATAGAACAGCCCTTAAGCTTTTTGAGAATAAAATTTAGTTTATTGTCGTATATAAATGTGATGATGTGCAGTTGTAGACACCCGTGGGGTGTAAATCCATTGTATTCTATGGATTGTCATGTGGGTAGGATGCAAGTTGAAAGATTCATGGTCTCGTTGATGTTTAAGACATTGAACCTGAGAATTGGTCACCATTGGTGTTAGATAACATTATTCATGCTATTTATTTTGCTTGTGAAATTTATTTTTAGCAATTCACCAAAGCATTAAAAGTGCTCTAATAGTCTAAAGGTACATCAAACTTGTTCATTTTTTCCTGAATTCATTAATGGAGACTTTGACCATTTCCTCTTATTTCAAGTTCTTGGGTTTAATTCAAATTTCAAAGTTTTGAAGTCCTTGTGAATTTATGTGAAAACTCAAAAGATTTCCCAGAACATTATTTTCAGTAGTTCCATCTTTGAATAAGGGCTAAGATGAGATTTTCCCCCACCCAACCCCCTATCTTTTTCCTTGTATTTATAACACACTATCCTATTCTTCTAAGGGGCCCCTCCCTCCATTTCTTTCTTTTTGACCAGACAAAATATTTATTGATTCTGTTTCATCTTTCTCTAAGCATAAATTTCTATTGTTCATACTTGTGTCACTGAAATTCTCGAGGCCAGTAGAATTTTTTTTCTTTTTTTCAAGTATGACAGAGATGTAATAACATATATAGAAGATCATGTCTAGTTTAATATACCAAACATTACATATTATATATGCATGTATAGTTAAGCAGCGGTGCTTTAGTTTATGCTAAGCATTGGCGAAATGACACATCAATTAAATGATGAATAAGTTCGTGGTAGGTCCAAATGACACATCAATTAATTGGTAAATAAGTTCATGGCAGGTCCCAAGAATTAAATGGTTCATCAATTAATTGTTTAGGCCCCTAAGAAATCGCAGTCTTTAAATGTTGTAATTGTTGAGTGCAATCGTTTTAGGGACTCCCATTCCAGTTTAACCTCTTATCTGTTCTCCAGTCTTTTCTTCTTCTCTTGCTCATCAATTCACAATACATTCATCCTACATCACCATCTCTCTCTCTCTCTCTCTCTCGTCAAATGCACCCGAACATACCGTGCCCTCCTTAGCACGACGATGCCAAGGGTGAGATTCATTCCTGCCAAGGAGAAGTTACCAATCTGCCACAAATATGGTGGTGGCACAAAAGTTGGTGGAAACAAGAAAGTCGTTATACTATGGAGTTTCAGACCTGTGAAAAGTCTTGGATTTTCGCCCGTTAGATTATTTCGTGGCATTGGAGCAAAGATGGCGAGAGCTCTGCAGTTTGTGTCTACTAGAAAGAGGTATTCGCGTAAAGTTTCTTTGTCTAGTTTGGCAAGGTCACGTTCATATGCTGAAAACCTTGATTCTCAGCGGGCCGAGGCTATAGAGGATTGCATCGAGTTCTTGAATTCCTCTTCATCTTTGCAAAGATCAAATTCAGTTGAAAGTTCTTGCTAGGAATGGCTCTATGATGTGTAAGAAAAGGATGTAAATGAAAAAAAAAGAATGAGGTTGTGCCAAGAAATCAAATGGTTTAGGTAAGAAAGTCAACAAATTAAATATCTTTAAGAACTTGTTTGAGCTCCATTTTTATTGTAAAACCGCATCTTGGAAGAATAATGTTATTTATCATAATCAGTGATGTGACAGTTTATATGGAATAATGAGATTGAACAATTCAATTTATATAAGAGAGAGGCGGGGGAGGGAGGAGAGAGAGGAAGAGAGAATTGTGAGGGATAATGAGTTATTACATCAGTAATGATTTATCATTATTATTATAAATAGCATTGCTCAATTTTGGAACAGTAGATTAATGTAAAATGTTGTTCAAAAATAAGGAAAAAAATTTGGATTTGTGTGTAATATTATTTTATTGAAAAATGTGTACTTGAAAAAAAAGATAATAATATATTTTGAAAATAATGGGGTTTAAACTAGCGCTAAATGGTACTCCCTCCGTCCCAAAAAGATAGTCTTGTATACTATTTTCGTCCATCCCAAAAAGATAGTCATGTTTCCATTTTAAACATGTATTAAATTTTTCATTTCCACATGTACCTTTATTTAATACATCATAAGGGATAAAGGGTATAGATGGAAAAACATAGTAAAATTTAATACTCTTAACTATACTAACTACTATTTCTTAATCCGTGTGAAAATAACTATAGGACTATCTTTTTGGGACGGAGGGAGTAATATACTAATAAATCATTGAAAGGTTACTGTTATGTTACCTTTTGAGCTAAAAATACCACCTTGTAATGATGCAAAACATCTTAGGATAATCTTTATCCCGTGTAAAACAGAAAAAAGCTTGGCAAATGACCAAATACTATTAATCATATTCTAAGAAGCTGTGCTGGGCTTGAAACTCGAGTAAAACGCATCGCTTCACATTAAGATTTTTTTTTTTTATTTTTTTTTTTTCAATTCTTAAACGGTTGAAAATCTTTTATTTGACTGTAGCTTATTAATTTTTTTATTTTATTTTTTAAAAAAAACTTTTCATTTGACTTTAATTTCAAATATTTAAAAGATTTTATTTATAAAAAAAAGTTAAAAATGACTTTATCCAAACACTTAAATAAGATTTAGGATTTTGTGTTATTTACATTTTGTAATTATGATTTCGAAACTTGTTATTTTGTTGTAAATTTCAAAAGCATATATGACGTTCCTATAAATTTATTAAGTATAATTTGTTTAGTTGAAAATTGAAACTATGAAAAATATTCTAATTTTTGCATTTCAAAGACTTAAAAAATGTATAATTGACTAATTATAGGATTTATTAAGTAAACATAGTATTTTATAATTTTAGATGTTTGATATGTATTATTTTAATTATTAAATTTTTTTAAAAAATAATTTAAATTTTAAAATAATATTAAAAATAAGAAAATGTGTTTACGCCAAAACTCGTAAAACTTGAAACTTATTTTCCATGTTTTACGCTTTTTAGAACATCATTGTTAATGCAATGGAGTAGTATATGTTTGGCAAATGAACTCCATAAGCGCCTAATCCAAGAATTCAATGCACTGGACATGACCTTATATTCTGGACTGTAGTTCTGGAAATTCGAAACACAGTATACAAATATTGATGAATATGATTTACAAACAGGGAAGGAAAAAAAAAAAAACACATCTAACAACAGCAACACCATTGGGTCTCAGCAGGAGCATCCTCTTCTTTTTTTTGCATATGACCATACCAGAATCTCAAGACAATGAATGGGACAATGTTGCTGGCAATCAACCATGCCAGCGTCCAATAATACTTATCGAGTCGACTTTCATTGAGCGTGCCTTGAAACCAACTCAGATTTCCTCCCCTTTCACTCAGCTTGCCAACAATATACACACACAGCACACTACCAAGGCATCCCAAGCCTTGTCCAAGACTAGTAAAAGTAAGCATGAATTGGCTCCATGGGAGAATAAAATAGTTATTGAGAAAAGCCGCCGTGCTGAATTCAAGAATCCCATCTACGGCCCCGAGAAGAATATACTGTGGAAGTAGCCAGAAAACGCTCATTGGAATTGTATCATCGGGTTTCTCCAGCAAACCGTGTTTTCTAACCACACCCAGTCTTCGAGACTCCACGCTTGCAGCAGTAATACAACAAAGCACTCCAAGCATCATTGACACTGAAATGCCAAGTATGGGAGCATAGAATCGAGCATTTGGTCCACAATTGGCAAATCCAACGTATAGTTTGGGAAAATATTGTCTTCCTTGTGCATAGGACCAGAAAAGGACTGTAATGGGTACTGTTAGGCTTCCTACCTTGTAGTTCATATTCTTTGCTTGCTCAATAAAGTATGTATGTGACAATGAAGATAATAAACCCCCAAAAATAAAGGCCATTGCCATGGGAATCATGTAGACTATGTATTGAGCATTTCTCACTTCTGTCAATGTGCAAAGTTTCCATCTGTTCTGTTGTTGTTGCTCAAGAGACTGGTCAGGCAATATTATTGCAGCTTTCTCGAAGCACCTGTATTTTGGGAAATTACATTAAATGCCAAAAAGTTTTCGTGTTTTATAAATAATTTAGAATCTTACTCAAGAGTAAAACGCGTAGTGCAAAATTGGAACTGTCAATTTCCTTATTCTGTTACCCTGGAAAACATTAGATTTGCTAGTCTAACACGGTATTAGAGATCATAAACATACTATGTTGGAGTCTCGTAACCTCCCATTTATGAACAACGTGCACGTCTCGGACATTTGATATAAGGAAAAATATTAAATAAATAGATTTTCCCTGCTCCAACGATTAAACATTTAGTCGTTTAAGGGCTAGGAAAGAATCAAAAGCCAGGTTCAAGATGTTGCCATTGTGCATATAGTTTAAGGGCCTCAAATCACAGTCAAAGTAGATTTATCTAGGGGGATGCACACATTTCTTGACATTTTTAGAGGTAACAAACATCCATGTTCATGTGCAAGCATGTGTTCTCAAGTGTGCATTTGTCTGTGTGTGTGTGTGTGTGAGAGAGAGAGAGAGAACCTCCAACAACGAATAGGTGGCAACATATCTACTACAGCAGAATACTCTAGGACTCCATAGTACTGATTCACATCCACAGGCCTCTGCTCGAAAAACTTGGAGGCAGATGCTACCAGCACCCTAAACAGAATTGTCAATGGGCTTCCAGACGGCCTATTACGCGTATAACGACGCGAACCGCTCAAGAATATTACTATTGCCACTACCATGCAAATTGTTGGAATTCCAAATCGAAGTGACCAGGGCTTTATGTATGGAAGTCCCAGAACTGCCACAGTAGTGAAAACGAATGTAGCAACATTACCACCAAACATAGTCAGTATTGAAAATCCGTTTATGTCAGCCCTTTCTATTGCATCCAAAAATTGCTCAGCAATGAAAGTCCCCAAGGAAATTGCATGACCAGAAATCCCTACTGCTATTAGAACAATAGCTGCGTAAAACAGTATACGCTGGCCGTTCCCAATGCACTCTGGATCATAGGCACTGCACGTGTCCAGGGCGTTCGCCAGAACTGGTGGAGTTGACATAGTTAACATGCCCATTCCCTGGATACCAAAATCATATATGTGAGATAAATAAGGCCTTAATATTCAGGAAACAAGAAGAAGAAGAAACAAAGACCATTTCTCAATAAATTTAAGGTCGGCTACAGCCTACACGAATCCCTTTTCACCATTCTTTCAGTTGATTGATATCTATTGGGAGATCGATGCGTATTAGGATTTACACAATAAGATTTGACAGTTTTGAACTAGCCATCAACCTACTTCAAACATTTGAATAAGATAGACTATAAGATGTACCGTAGAAAATGAGAGAGTCGAGAATAAGAGCATCCAGAAATTGCCAAGGAAATTGTCTGCTACAAATAGCATAGCAAAGGGCAAAATGCCTATTAAACCCAGAAATGCATTGACAATTGCTGAAGCGTGTGTGATATTAAGCTTCCATACATCAGTTAAGTATATCATCAACATCCATAAGGAATACCCTGCCAATATGTCAGCCCACGCCAACGCTACATTGAGAAAGAAACAAGAAGTGGCAAATTAGTTATTAGATATTTCAACAATTCAAAACCTTTGAAGCACTTCGAGGAAAAAACAAACTCATTATGAAGCTACTTTCTGGAAATGCAAAATGCAAATGACAACAAATTTGCAGTGTATACTTGCCTAATATTCTTGTGAACATAGTTAATTTTGTTGATTCAATCTCTACCAATTGAATGCAGGATCTTCTTATAATGAAAATGCAACAAGCTAGTATAGTTTCCCACTTTTAAAAAGATAGCAGCAAGAGAATGTCAACAGGATGGAGATAGGGAAATTCTTCTAGCTTGCTTGATATGGTGGAGTATAGAACTGAATAATACTGATTAATCAGGTCAAGTACACAATATTAAACATGCCCTCTCTGTATATTTTAGTTGTGAATTAGAAAACGTAGAAGAGATACAATATATATGATGAATATATGAGTTGTAATAGCTTTGAAAACGTGTAATTGGTTGACATTCTGCAGTACAGTAAACGATGAAGAACAAGTCATTAACACCATTTGATAATTTGCGCAAAATAAGTGCAAGTTGAGAGACAAAGCATATCTTATATTAATAAACAAAGACAGCTGACTTTGAGCCTCCTTGACATTACATATGATATCGTATTTGGCACAGTCAAGGAATGCCATGACAGAGAGTGCAAAATACACCAAGTGGGATGTGGGATATTGAGTCTCTTTTAACGTGGGATTTTGCCCATGATGGAAATTTGGGCTCTTAATCAACATTTCTGTTCGAAGTTAGTCCTTCTTTGCGACATTTGAGCGAACATGTCCACTGCAATCCCTATTGTTATTAATTTGCAATTGCATGGTTTTCTAACTCAACGAGACCTTCGGTTTTTGACAAAACGAGTGAGAATCTGTTGACTACGCAAAATATACGTAGACATAATAATTAAAGATTTGAATTTATTTTTTTTAAGGAGCTGAGTTTTTTTTTTTTAAAAAAAAAAGACTCTGTAGTTTCAAGAATCCTGATAATCATCCATTAGCTGAATACCAGCAAATACAGCTTGATGTCAACTTATGTTTGTGCCAGAACGCAAAATAGAAGATGGCAACTTTGGGTATTTCCTAAATGAAATTGGTTCTACCTAATTATTGGATTAGGTTTTGATCAACCCCATATTGCTACTGAGTCAGTTCCAATGAAATGCTATTCTTTATTTGTTAAAAAAAAAAAAAAAATGTTTTACTGAAAATTAGTTACAGATTAATATATTATTAAATATTTTTATTATATTTAAATATAATATTATAATAATTGAAGAGTAATATACTTTCGAATAAAAAGAGAGTGATATAATATATTAATAAAAGAAATGAGAAGTCCACTCTTTCTAGCACTACGAGTTACATTTTTTTTTTTTCATTTTTTGTTATTTGTTCTTCATGTTTGACCCCATTAAATTTTAATTTATTTTTCCCACTCCTCTTATCAACCACACATAGTGCCGCAAAACCAAGAACGGGATACGTGTGAAAATCGCGGAATTAATTTGAAAACACCGGAAAAACCCAAATTCAAGTTGTAGAAGGTAGAATCTCGACCAACAAATTATTGAACCAAGCAACCAATTAAAAATGAAGTTTGAATGACATCTTGATTACAAAATCAACAAACCTAGATTTGCGAACGTCACAAAGGGTGTCTAATCATTTGATAAGTTCTAAGGGTCGAACGCCACACATATAACAATATTTGATAAATTCGGTAGAACATTCAAGAACCATTAGAGAGAGATTCTCAATTTCAAAAATCATAATTCATAACTTTTTTCTTAATACAATGAAATAATGATGTATTTATATGAAACCTCTAAAAACCCTAATTGCACGAAAATATAATTCTAATAATGTAAAAGATGCTAAAAATATAGAATTCTAATTAAGCCCCCGTTTGGTGCACATTATTTTCAAAAGAATGCATTTTTTGGTTGATGTGATGGGGAATGTGGTTGAAAAAGAAGGAAATGTTATTGATGTGATAGAAAATATTATTTTATTGAAGAATGTGTGGTTGAAAATGAGTAGAATAATAAGAATGAAAAAAAATGTGGCCCAAACGGGGGCTAAATTAGGAAACTGCCAAAAATTGAAGATCTTGTGCCAATTTTGTTCTATCCGTGGTCACATCATCCCCTCTCTTCGAAAGGATTTGTGCCTTGTGATCGCGTAGAGAATAATCAACCTGCTACCCATCCCATCACTACACTACTTGAATCAAATGAAATTTTTTTCCTCCCATGGCATAGGATCAATACACAGTACCCTTCCATTTTGCAGATATGGATGTATTGCAGCACAAACTCAATCAGTCATAGATGTTGTATGAACTCCCACACACAATGATCAACCTGAAAGAAAGAATTAAGCAAAACACGGTGAAATTTGTTAGCTTCCCCAAAAACGAGATATGGGTCCTTGTACTCATAATATATCGTCTCCACCACAATATTTTTAACCATTTGTTCAACACTCTCTTCTATTATTTCCTCACTTTCTTGTTGAACCATCTCTACAATTTTTATATTAGTCTGTTTTTGCTTCACCTATTTAATTTGTTCACTCTCTTCAATTTCAACTACATTTTTCAATTCATCATCTTCCATCTTAACTCCTCTATCTAGCTATGTCAACGAGTCGAGCCCGAGCAGAAAAAAAGTCAGGCTCAGCTCGAGCTTTTTTGGGCCCGAACCGAGCCGAGCCGAGCCCGGCCAAAAAAATGGGGCTCGGCCCAAGCTCGAGCCTGAGCCGGGCTTGGCTCGGACTTTTTCCGAGCCGTCCGAGCCCGTGAGCTTTTTTCCCACCGCTACTCCTATCTTTGGGCTCCTCTTGCAATTGAACATCGATGTTCTCTTTAGGTGTGATCACCTCCCTCTTTTGCTTTTCCCCTTGTGCTTCGCCTCTCACCTCCCATTGGTCTGCAAATGACTTTTCTAGTGTCAAGCTAATCAGAGTGATGTTTGCCTCGTTCTGAAGAAACCTATACATGTTATTTCCCATATCATAAACAGTCTTCCTCTCATGCCACAAAGGGTGTCTGATCTTTTGATAAGTTCTAAGTGTTGAACGCCACAAATATAACAATATTTGATAAGTTCGGTAGTTCATTCAAGAACCATTAGAGATAAATTTTCAATTTCATTAATCCTAATTCATAACTTGTTTTTTTTTTTTTTTTTTTTTAATACAATGAAATAATGAGGTATTTATATGAAACTTCTAAAAACTGTAATTGCACGAAAATATAATTCTAATATTGTAAAAGATGCTAAAAATATAGAATTCTAATTAAACTAAGAAACTGCCTAAAATTGAAGATCTCGCGCCGATTTTGTTCTATCCGTGGTCACATTACATAATTTTAATAAAATAATATTACACATAAGTCCAAATATTCTCCTTACTTTTTAATCATACATTCTTCAAAGAACACTATTCCAAAATTATTTTTTTTCAAATAATGGAGCACAAATAATAGCATAATGAATTGTTTTAGATTCTAGCTAGATGAGTGTTGCAGAGATTTAGAGTCTCTCACGTGGCTCCAATCCCTCTATAATCTCATAAGGAGCACGATGGCTTGCTAGCTAGTTCACACTCCTCAAAACTTTTGTCGTAATTGTCTTAAGGGTATTTTTATCTTATTAAAAGATGAATTTAATAACCTACACATGCATTTTATTACTCTTATATTCCTTTTCTTCTCACACTTTCAAGAATTTCAACATGAAAGGAATGTAAGACTAGGACATGAGCAAACGTCTGTGTTTGGGTCCACCAAAACTTAAAGCCGCCATTGAGAATATTTATACATACAAAAAAAGAATTTATTATCCACCAGCCTTCCCTTTTTTTTTTCTTTTTTCTTTTTTTTTTCTTGGAAAGACTTGCCTCAGGTCAAAGTCAACCCTAGAGACGTGGGAAATTTGTGTGCCCGTTGGTAGGGCGTGTTTAACAAAAAAAGTAATTTTTTAATAAATTATGTGATGCAGTATATCGAAATCTATACAATGGTGAATCCTATCGCTTAGAAACTAAGCACTTGTTTGGTATTGTTTAAACTTTAGATTTTGATTTAAATCAAAGTGTGCAATTCTTTTCAATCATATATTTTATGAGTCCTACAAGTTTTCAACCACACGTTTTATTAATTTTTATCAAAATCTACTAAAAATCTGATTTTAATCCTTTACTAAATGAGGCTAAAAGTCACAATGCCACTGACTTGTCGATGTCAACTGGTGTAATTTCGTTGGGTTGCCGATTTGGGGTTGACTTTACAAAAATGCACCTTAACCTTATCTATCATTTTGCATACAAAAGTCAGATTCCTACGTTAGAAGTAGTCTCGCTTTAACGCACTAAAAAACAATATATGAAAAATAAACCATTTTTCCATTTTATATATTACATATCACTGACCTAGAAATCATACAAGTGGCTAACAAGTCTCATCTCCACTCCAATCCTTGTGTAATTGGGTTCTTGTACGCTTTGACAAAACATTGATGGACGTTGCTTCTTCTCCGATGGTGGGGGAAACAATTGTGGACACTCCAATGCTCAAGTCAATCAGCGGTAGAATATGACATGGGTGTGGAGACAATTAATGGATGTGAGTAAAAGTAGGATCCGAATCAAAGAAAGATTACTGTTTCGCGCGGATTTCGGTAC
>CAIGRO010242524.1:2518-14277 GCA_903798355.1 Fraxinus baroniana
CTTTTTTTTTTTTTTTACTGAATTTTGTGTGTGTGTTTTTGTTTGTGTGTGTGTGTGTGTGTTTTTTTTTTTTTTTTTCTAAACATATTCCACTAGAAAATTTACTCTCTGGTAACTTGCTTTTGGAAAGTTGATATAATATGTGTGTGGTAAGCATCACACTATTCTTAGAGCTGGGTTGGAGTTTAAATTTTCAATTGATATTGAATTTGATTTTTTATTTGCCAAGAAATGTATTGAGTGCATAAAGATCGAATTTTATTTTCATGTGGCTTGAGTTATGCTATCAGTGATATCAACTTGTTTTTTATGCTTTTTGCTCTCCAATTCTTGGAAATTGTTTAAAGAAAAATGTCTTCGAGAATTTTTTTTTTTTTTTTTTTTTTTTTTTTTTTTTTTTTTTTTTTTTTTTTNTTTTTTTTTTTTTTTGGGAAATCATAGTTTCATAATTTCATTTTTCTGCAATTTTATTATATTCTTTATATGGATTCAATCAGTGAGGTGATGTTTATTATATTCTTACGATGAATCGAATTGGATTATACTTTGTATGGACGACAATTAGTGAGGTGAACGGTGATGTTTCCATATTTTGGTAATGTTTTTAGTCTCAATTTTCGAAGTCATTATGGAGATGTCAAACGAAATCGAAATATTGTATTCTTAATATCATTTTGAAATGCTCACGGTCTAATTTTCTACGTCATTAATAGCGTACGAAACAGTCAACCGTAGCAAATGTTAGAGCTTGTCAAAGTAGACCGATCCAAACTAGTATTTCGAGAATTTCGATAACATGCTAACTTTAAAAATTCTCCGACTATCATATGCTAGCCGAATCTATAAATCTCCTGTCATCTTGAAATTCGTTTCGAGAAATACATTATAGGCATATTGAATGGTTCAAACAGGTATTGAAAATAGTTAAAAAAGCGTCAACGTACATCATAAAAAGAGATGTTTAACTCATATTTTCTTTAAAAAATTTCAACTATTTTATTAATATTTATTATTTGTGTGATACAAATTTCTCAATATAATTTACATCATTTTATTAGGAAATTTTATATGTGATATAATATCAAAAAATTTCGAAATTTAACATTCGAAAAAGTCATATCCCATGTAAATTTTTCATGGTATATAAATTTTTTTATTTTTTTATTTTTTTTTTGTAAATTTTCGAATGTAAAATATTTCTTAACTTTTCCTAACACAAAAAGTCTGCATCCTGCTATCATGGTTCTATTGATTAATATTTGTTATACGATCACCCCATCTCATATTTTAAGGATTTTGAGAGTGTTTTCAGGATTCATTTGTCGGGGATGCTAAAGGCAGTCCTTCCAGAGAACATGATGTTGAGATGGGCACCCATTATCCCAGGAGTAGCTCAGATTTGGGAATGGAAGGTTTTAATAAGCAGGTATATACCCGTTATACTTTCTTTAACATATAGTGTTTCATGATTCGTGTTTTGCGATTCATTTTAACACTTTTATCCGTCATTCTTGTAGATACAAGAGATTGAGAAACAGGTGGATAAACTGTCTGGTTTACTTACAAAACTTAAGGTATCAACGATGCTGTAATAATATATACTTAGATGAGTAGTTGAAGACTTGAGATTTTGGCACTATATGCTTTTTTTTAGCAGAATTGTTGGGAAATAAGAAGCGAAAGTTACATTCAGTAGAAATAATTCTCACCTGATCAACCCAACCAAATTGAATCGAGCATCTTCAGAAGTTCAGTTGGAGCAGAATTACTTACACTTGACATCATGCTCCCTGATTTACCATCGATTCAATAATTTAAGCAGAACATGAAAAGTCAATTATGTGCAGTGAATTATCTATTTCATTTCATTCATGAATCATGATAAAACAGTTTTCATTCTTCAATGTACAAATGCAATTCTCTCAATGAAATCACATAAGACCTAGTGTTAATTTTGTGACTCAAACTCAAGTCTTTGTATTAATCAACTCAGTAGCACGAATCACATGATTCTGAGATAGGGTATTGCGGGAGCGATGAGGTTGAAAGTTGATTATGAGTGTATTTTTCTCCGCTCTTCTTGTTTAAATACATAAGTTTGTGCATATCTTGTAGTATGATTTGTTTCTTCTTGTCTACAAGAATAGGGAGAGAATGATTTTTTTCATTTTACAACCTAACTGCCACAATGCTTCATTGTATCTATACCATTGCTCTTCGAAAAACTATTACCTTTTCACATTTGGAATTAGCAAATTAATTTTGTGGTGCACTACTTAGCTCTTGGCCAATACCTCCTTTATCACAGGGGAAAAAGAAAAAATGAGCTTTTCCCATTTTTTTTGGTTCAATTTTCTATAATGGATATAATTGAGATTACAGATAATCTCAACCTTAAGTAATTCAAGAAATCAAATGAACTGGTTTTATTTATTCAGGTTTTGTGTTAACCAAACTTTTCTGAAAACATTTGTTCGCAGGCATTTAGTTTATTGATGCAGCAACTTAATTAACATTTGCATGAGTCTTCTTTCTTTGGATAATTGATCTCGATAATTTTTTTCAGGATGCCAACGAGGAATCAAAATCAGTTACGAAAGCATCTGCGACGAACGGTGAATGTTTCATCTCTTATATTGTCTTCTTATAACTGCTATAACTGTATCAAGTAAGTACCAACTGAGAAATGCTCAATAGCTCTAGAAAGTTTTCTGCTAATCAGACTGGCCTTCTAAAAGCCCCTTCTGAGTTTTGACCCCTTGAAAGATTAATTCATAAGTACATACATACAGACAGATTCCGTGCGTTCAAAATTCAAAAATAAATACAACATACTTACTTGTATAAGTTCTTTATTAGCAGCAGCAGCAGCAACAATAAGCCCTGTTCCCATTATATTTTGGGGAGACTGTACACGAATCCTTTCTCATGACTCCTTTCAGTTAAAAGAAGTGCCTTAATTCGCATTTTCAACAATTAAGAGAATTTCTGGTTTATTGCACCAATTTCTTAGGATTAATTTTTCAAAGTAACTGTTATTATAATCAATTCTCGTTTTCAGCTATGAGGAAGTGCATGGAGAAAGATATTGATGAAGTGGGAATGATAGCACGGAATGTGAAAACGAAAATTGAAGCAATAAATAAAGATGTACTGCTCTGATAATTTGTTATTAAAATCTCTCCCAGCATTTCTTAAAAATTTTATACGATATCTTATTAGTATAAACTGATTTCTATTGCCTCGTCAGAACTTAGACAATCGACAGAAACCCGGGTGTGAAAAAGGGACAGCTGTTGACAGGTTGAGGATGAACATGACAAAGTGTGTTCTGGTGGAGAATGCAAGTATTTATTAAACAGATTCTTCAGGTTTATAAGGAATATAATCATATTTTCCTTTGGTGCAGTTCCTTGACAAAAAAATTTAAAGACTTGATGACAGCATTTCAGGTATCACCTAATTACTCATTGGAAATAGTTTTTGCCCCCACTTTCCCTCGGTTGGAAATATCTTGATTATTCTGTTTTTCTTCTGACAGACCTTGAGACAGAAGATAGATGAGGAGTATCGCGAGGTTGTGGAGAGAAGGGTGATCACAGGTTTGAATGATCAGACGTGCATTAGAACATTTCTTCTTTTTCATTAACTTCTTAGTTGTGGTTTATACTAACTTTTATTGATTAACTGCTGCTGTAAATATTTAACAGTCACTGGAACTAGACCAGATGAAGAGGTGAGCCTATATTCTGTTTGTAATATTTGAATTCTAGATGACATAGGTGATATCCTATTAGCTGAACCCGCTGATTGACAGACAATCAACAACCTGATTGAAACTGGAAACTGTGAACAAATATTCCAGAAAGCCATCGAAACAGGACGCGGGGAGGTAATAGTTCTGCTCTATTTCAAGTTTTATGCATTTTTTTGATTTCATGTCAGATGCATGTTAACAGACTACTCTCTATGGATTATTACGAAATCTATCTATGGATTTCTCTCGAGAGTACTCAAGAACCTCACAGAAGATTTCTTTAAAAAATACATTCTCTATGTACTAAAAGTCTAAAACCCTTTCTGTTAATCTCTCAATTCGAATTCACAAATTTCATAACTGAAATTACCTCTAATTTTGCCCTCTTTAAAAGCTAGACGAAGGTGAGTGGTAACCTTGTAAGTGTCACGATCATATTGTTCCAGCTGCTTCTCCATTCAAGAATCAACATTTCACTAACGGGACTAACCTTTGAAATTTGCACTGTTCAAGCAATGTTATTTACACGAATAAAATACCCAACTTTACACGGCAACGTCGAAGCGCATAAAATAGATTTTGCTTTCAGGGCAGTATTCCTAGCACAAGCACGATACATTAGTCGTCATCCATCCCATTAGGAGTTTAGGATTTTGACTTCTCAATTCTTGGTTGTAGGTGCTGTGTACGTTGGAAGAAATTCAGGAGAGACACGACGCTGTGAAAGAAATTGAACAAAAGCTTCTTTACTTGCATCAGGTTTGACTTAATCCCCAACTTCCCGAACTTGGCATAACTTTGTGGAAAATGGAAATCCCCTTTTTTTAACAAAAAATTCTCTCAAATATCAGATATACCTTGATATGGGTGTTCTTGTCGAAGCTCAAGGAGAAATCCTCGATAACATTGAGAGCCAGGTTTGTTACCAATCTCACAACGCTAGCTGCTGTATACTTTATTACTATGTCATAAAGCCACGAGAATTGCATTGTGTTCCGAGTTAATGGGAATGTTGTTCAGGTGTCGAACGCAGTTGATCATGTCCAATCAGGGACAACTGCACTTCGGAATGCAAAGAAACTTCAGAAGAAAATCCGAAAGGACCGTGCTACAAGTACGCCGGGATTCTGTCCCGGCCAATGCCAGGGAGACAAGTGTCTCCCTGGCACTGTACAAGTGGAATTACCCAACCTGAATATGAACTTGCATTGCCATTATTATCCTCTTTAATAAAAATAGCTATTATAGTTGTCGGAGTCGTCCAACCTTGGAATAGTGCAAGGGTGCTTAAGTCATTTTAATCTTTAGCATCCTCTCTGTATATTCATAGGTATAGGTAGTTTGAGACAAATAGGGAGTATTTGCACACCTGGATTCGCTACTCTTTTTCTTTATTTTTTGGTGTGGAATCTTTAGTATATATGTTGGTTTTTGGATGGCATTGTCGAAGGGTCTAGTTTGATATCTGAAAAGTAGGTTGACAGATTGATTGAGAGGCGTCTGCTACAGAGACGTCATATCAATCAATCGCAGAAAATCTTATGCGGAAGATCTCTTGGAAGAGGCGAAGAAAGAAGATGTCTTTGTCTGTTTAGAGGTAGTCGTTTCGGAATTGCACTGCAACAGGTCATGACACCTCGTCTCGGCCATGAAGTGTGAGGAGCTACATAGCGCCTCGACTGAGGTGGTGCATCACTTCAACTACTTGTGTTTGATGGCCTTAGTTAGATCAGGTTCCTAGTGACGTGGAGTGCGAGATTGAATTGGTTTGTTAGTTGGATGTCATGCGGCCAGTGTTTGGAGCCTGAATGAGGCGTGACGAGTTTGTTTCTTGTCATTTTCCTAATCGATAGCTATGCGCATAATAGCTCTAATTAAACTTACACTACTAGTAGAAAGTGATTTTATGAAGCGTCGTCTAAGGAGAACTTTTAGGTAGTAACACGATTTTTTGTCCATTGAACATAAAGCAATAGTTATTATTTTTATCATCATGCATCAGGCATCCATCAAGTTGCCAAAGCTTGCTCAATAATATATGTCAAGCACCCATGACTCCTTTTCGATCTAGCCTTGCACATGGTCCTTTACCTTCGAATTGAAAGTATTGGACCCATTGACTAAAGCTATGCCGGCCCAGACCCAATGGTCATGGCAGGCTAATTTACACCTCTAGATCAGTCACATTACATGGCCGAAATGCCATGAATTGTTTCGAGTTAATTTTAACATTCAATGTTAATATATTTTTTTCCTGGAAACTTTTCACAGGTAAGGAATGCAGTAGACCATGTAAACATGGGTACAGATGCTCTCCAAACTGCTAAAAGCTTGCAGAAAAAATCAAGAAAATGCATGATGATTTCCATCATATTGCTCCTGTTTATTGCAATCATAATTGTACTTTCTGTTCTTGAACCATGGAGCAAATAATTACTAATAGTTGGATCACTTCCCATCAATTAATGCATTTTATATGTGACGTCTGAAACTTTTAGAAGAGATGGTTCAACGTACATGTTAGATACAAGATTCGTCCTTCAAATTATAGGCATGCTTGCAAATGGTTCTAAACTTTAAAATGTCAATATTTATTCACCTTTATAATATTTATCTCATTAGTTTTTGAAATTTATTTCTTCAGTCCAAACGAATGGGGGTCAATTCCAACTTGAGAGTGTTTTTGAAAAATGAAATTGTTTTGTTGAATATTATTTGTTTTGTGTTGTTAGTCATGTACATTTTGATTGATCAAAGTTTGTGTTTGAACTTTGAAGGAGCAATCCGTAATTTTTTTGGACAATTGGCCATGCCACAACCCTATTATTGGTAAAATCAGTCTCGCCGTTAGTAGGAATGGCAAAAAAAAACCCGTTCAACCCACCCGGGGGCCTAATCGGGTAAACGGAGCAGGAACGAGGGTCATTACCTCGACGCGGGTATGGGTAATATGGTCCCCGTCTCGCTACCCGTCCCGTTTAAAATTAATTTTAAATCTAAGTTTTTCATCAAACAAAAATAATAAATTTATCATTATTATTAAAGAAAATATAAGTTGTTTTTAACAAATTAATAAAAAAAAGTAATAATATTTACTAACTAAATACATAAAAAAATAAAAGCAATAAATAAAATAAATAAAAAAGAAAAAGAAAAAATGAATGAGGAAGGAGCCCCGCCTCGAACCGAACATGTACCATTCCGCTTTAACTGAGTATGGGGATGGGGTAAGGTAACAAAAATATTCGACGGACAAAGGTGGGAATGGTCAATCCGTCTCATACTCGTCCAGTTGCCATCCCTAGCCGTTAGTTTCTTTAGAAGGACTATATTTTTAGGGACTACCGGGAAACATTCTAAAACTTAGGGACCATTTGCAAGAACTTAGAGATGAACTAGAGTTTTATTGTCTTCAATATATTATCAGACCAAGCAAGTATTTTGTATTCAAATCTTATCGTCACTTATTCATAAAACTCTATATGTATCGAACATTTGATGGGAAATTAACTCAAACTTGGACGACGTGATTCAACACTGTTAATGTTGCTGTTGTAAACAAAATTACAAAAATTTGCAGTCATAACATATCTTTCTTATTTATAGGAAAAAGCTTCACATAGCAGGAAACAAGAATAGAAAACATAAAGATTGCAGGCCAAATAATGCCCAGAATTCCACAATCATCAATGGTATTTTATTACCGTGAAACAAATTTATTGTACTTGATTTCACAAATTGAAACTAAAGAACCTTCTCAAGCTCCCATAAACCATTTTCGGGTGTATGCATTCTGGCTTCGTCGGTTGCCATAGTTGTCGTTCCCGGTCTTGACCATGTCTCTTGAAATTGTTCTTCAGTCACCCCTGCAAAACCAAAAAAAATCCCAAAATTTAACATTATATAACAAGAAAATCTGATACAAAATATCGAGGGAAATTAAGGAGAGAGCGTAATTTGCCTTTGCCCATAGCAGCGGTTGAAGTGATTCCTCCCTGGACAATCCTCAAGACTCTGTCATAGTAATTTGCACCAGACCATTTCTGATGAGCCAATGTGTCAACTCCATGTTTCCTCTCCTCCCTCTGGATTTTCTCGACGTATGCTAACATTCCCCGTTGTGCAAAATCTTTAGCAAAAGTATCGATAATGAGGGCGTCGGCATGAAACCCGGCTAGAGTAATGAACTGCCAACAATAGCCTAGTTTGGCGATCCTTGGAATGAAATCTGTCATCTGCTGATCGTTCATTCCAGATGCGTCCCAGTTGAAAGAAGGGGATAGATTGTAAGCCAGCATTATCTGTGGGTGAATAGACTTGACGCCATCGGCGAATTTGGTGCATTCGACCAAGTCAGGGCTTGATGTTTCCATCCAGATTAAGTCGGAATGAGGGGAGAAAGCCCAGCCACGGACAATTGCTGCCATTACAGAGCCCTTGAACCTGTAGAACCCTTCTCTGGTTCTTGGCAAATCCCAGTCCCAGAAGAGATTGGTTAGGCCTAATCCCTCAGCAATCTCTCGCCCGTGCTCATTCGAGAGACATTTGTCGTAGCTTGAATGGTTCATCCACTCATTCAACCTCCTCTGCTTCTCAGCTTCTCCGATGTTCAAATTGGTGATAGCATCAACAACACATTCTGAAAAAGTCTTCAACCGTGCCATTGCCAGCCAGTTATCCTCGATCGTTTGAAGTTCCGACCCTGTTTTGCCAGCTGCCATCGCCTCTGTTAGCAGAGTAGCTAAAGGCTTCCCTTTAAGATTCGGGTTTGTTACACCCAAAATGAACTGATGATCCTGTGTATCGACATTGGTTTGGATCAACGTCGCTGCAACAGCATCGGTACGAGCCACCAAAACAGTTTCAACGCCCATAATATCAAACTGCAACCTCGCAGCAACTAGCCTATTGATGTGTTCACTGACCGCCACGAGCACCTTGCCAGCCATGTGCCCACATTTTTTCGTCACTGAGGACTGATCCTCAATGTGGACCCCGGCTGCACCACACTCGACAAACAACTTGCAGAGCTTAACAGTAGCAGTAGCGCCACCAAATCCGGTATCACCATCTGCAATAATCGGCTTCAAGTAGTCAACATACGGAGTCCTCGCCCTCTCTTCCCTGCTCATGTTCATCCTTGCCTCTCTTTGCTTCCGATCATGATACTGCTGCGCGAAGAAAAGATGCTCGACTTTGTTGGGGACGGTGTCATATGGATAATCGGCAAGATCAGGGCCTGGTTCATTGCTGGTCGTGTGAGTGGACGAGCATTGCCAACCGGAGACATAGATTGTATCCAAATGCTTAGCCATCATTGTAACTTGCACAGGATCAAGTGAACCAAAGGTTCTTGATGCTGTGCCATTGGCTTGGTGTGTTTTGAGAGTCCTCCAGAGTTTCTTGGCCAATTCATTCGATCCATAATTCTGTTTGAGATTACCGCGCAGTGCAACTACATCTCTTGCTGAATATGGCCTGCGGGTGAGCTTGAATCTTTCTGAGTTCCACCATGCTTTCACCTCTTCTACTTCTGCTTCAAATCTTCCTTCTTCTTCCATAATCTGTTCAGGCAAATTCAATTGGTCATTATGCAAATGCAGGACCAAAATTTCACCAATTTATCATCCAAATTTTAGCATTCCATGTCTGGTGCACAACATTTGACACGACGATGACAAGATAATAGACAAGATTTTAACTTATTTTTCTTTCATAATACTATCCTCCGTACTAAAGAAGCTATAGAATTAAAACCCGAATGGTGGATGAGTGGAGATGATATTGATTCAAGCTCCATTTCCCTCTCGAAAATAATTCGGGTTACTAGACAAAGATCTAAGGTCATTTTCTTATGAAACCAGCCAAAATTGGAAACATTTCAGTATCATTAATAAAAACAAAATCAGAAACTAGCTGCATAATCTTACCATTGAAGGTACTGAGAAAGATGCAGCCATGGCTTGAACTCGATCGTGTATACAATATTTTTCCTTTACAATTTGTGTTATGAGAAAATTGATGCCATGTAGCTCAATTTATAACAGTTGAACGGATAACATTCCAAGAACATGGGTACCCCGAAAAAGATAAGAAAAGAAAAAAAAAACAATTCGTACTTCAATTTAATCTTGTCTATTTATTATCATCGAGATAGAACTTCGCCAAATTGGACCTGTAACTGCAGGCAGGCGGGCAGGCACGTAGGGAATGGCGGTTGTTGGAACATCACGAAAGTTTTAAATAATTTAGACCACGGGGGAAATTATATAATTAAAAGCAATAGGTCACTTTTTAATTGTTTCTAGATTATTAGATCGAAAAAGTCAATTTATCTTAAATTTGAATATCACATTCAATAATTAAAGAAGTAAAGAACATCAAAGATGAATCAGATGATCACAAAGAAATTCCAATTGGGTAAAATCAATAATCCACTATAAATCGAAGCAAACTTACAGTATGGTCCAGACCCGTCCACCCCGTAGAATTTCTTACCTCAATTCCTGCAGTCTCCCTTAATCTTATTGGAGGTGTGCTTGATGAAATTGCAATGAAATCGTCACTCAACTTTAATTTGTCGTATTACTAAACTTTAATTTATTTTCAATTAAGTCACCCTGTTTCCCTGTTACCAAACTTGTTATCTCAAACCTCAATCGGCACATGTTCTTATGTAAATCTACCATCTAATTATGTTGTGGCTACAAAATTTTGAAATGGTGGATGAATAGAGTTCGATGGATGAATTACTATAGATATTATACATAATTTATTTTCAATTTTTACGACTACAACGTGATTACACGGCATATTTATCTGAAAGCATCTAAATTGCTATCAATTTTTAACGTTCGCGTGAAATTGGGACGTTTAGTAGCATAAGCCTAATAGAGTGACTAACCAATTACGACTACACGGCATATTTATTTTTATTTGTTTTAAAATTCTCAAGTTGTAGTTCAAGATTTTATGGTTTTACTTTCAAAAAAGACAATGTATTGGTTTTCCAAGTTTAATTTCAATTTTGGTCACTGAACTTTCATGGAAATTTCAATTAGGCAACATACATTTAATTCTTCTCAATCAAATAATTAAACTTCAATTACTTTCAACATAGTCACTTCGTTGCCTCCCGTTAATAAATTAAGGTTGGATTCTTGCGTGAACATTAAATCACAATAGATTGCTGACACGTCGCTCCGTCATAATTGGTTAATTTTAATTTTATTCGCTGTGCTTTTATGAAAATATCTATTTGCCATCACTCTTCTTTAAATTCATTCAAGAAATCAAATGGAAATTTCAATTGAGTCACCCACCTTTAATTTATATCAATTATCTTTGAACTTCAATTCACTGTAATCGTTTTGTTATCAGTAAAATTAATGTTCGATATTTCAAGAAGTAGAGTCAAAGATTGTAGATGTGTCATCAGAGTCCAACGTAAATCGTCAAAACATGAATGAAACTAGTCTGACTCGTATGTTTGTGGATTAGTCCGTCGTAATGAACGGATCATAACTCGTGTTTGGGAAAAAATATAAGATGTCTAGAGGCTTGAGTGAATTTCGAGCGAACCAAGACAAATAGAGAAGTTTGACAATACAAGCAATCAACATCCAACATCAATCGAATTAACATGAAACCCAAATTCCGATTAAATCAAGAATAAAAAAAGACATTGCCGAACAGAATACATAAAAGAAAAAGAATTTAACTGGGCGAGAATATGTGAACAAAACATGAAAGCTTGGCCGAACGAGTGGTATAAGGCTACTCGTCAGAGAACGGAAGCTTACAAGTTTAATCAAAAATCAAATTAGACCCCCTCTTATACCACTTTAACTATGACATGAAAAAATGTGTAATAATCACACAATTAACTATTAAGAAAAATAATTCCACACAATTGAAAAATATCATGGAGAATAATCTTTATAATCTTTTCGGTATTTTCAACAATTTCACCTGGAAATTGTGTTTATATCTCACGAGCAAT
>CAIGRO010242573.1:0-11218 GCA_903798355.1 Fraxinus baroniana
TAAAAGACATGCCTTTTCTTTTTTACGAAACAGCATTCAACTCGACACTATGGATGATCACAAAAATCCAGAGTGGGTTTGGAATGGAAAAAGATTAGTTTTTTCTCTCTTTCCATATTTCTTCATTTATTAGCACTTACCAGCTCAGGTGACAGGTCGTGAGGTTTTAATTTCCATGGGCACATATAGGGTTGATATCTTCACTTACATGTCCATTTTAACTGAAGGAAGGATCGAACCGTATTCAAGTCTTACTTTCAGTGGGCACTGTCAAGGAGCTTGAATAAGATTTCGAAGATCTTCGAAGATTACGATTATATTATTATAATTGTATTAGATATAGACAGATTGTTTTTACCATTAATTAATATTGTAATTGATTGCTTCCATATTTAGTTGTTATTTTAGTCCTATTTAATGAGAGAACATCTCACAAAGATGGGCATTGAGTCTTTTATTGAGTATATTTGACATGGTATCAGAGCCAATTTTTTAGAATTTTCTCTTGTTTTCTTGGTTAAGTTTTCTTTAGACGGGAGGAGTTTTTTTTCATTTATTTAGTCGAGTTGAAATATTCAACCAAAATCAAGGATCTCATCTTGAAACTAGGAAGGGGATTAATTTATATCAAGATTCTNTTTTAGTCCTATTTAATGAGAGAACATCTCACAAAGATGGGCATTGAGTCTTTTATTGAGTATATTTGACATGGTATCAGAGCCAATTTTTTAGAATTTTCTCTTGTTTTCTTGGTTAAGTTTTCTTTAGACGGGAGGAGTTTTTTTTCATTTATTTAGTCGAGTTGAAATATTCAACCAAAATCAAGGATCTCATCTTGAAACTAGGAAGGGGATTAATTTATATCAAGATTCTCTATTTGTCTCTTGATTGTGATCAAGAATATGGACAAGAGAAAATAATAAAAATGAAATATTTATGAATAGTAATCTCGATCAATTATTCTAGCGGACGATCTATTCTAGCCAAATTCTTTCTTTCCTCAAGGGGTAAACACGCAAATGGTCTATGAATTTTATACCACGTACCAAAACATCTTTGAACTTGACTTTGTATAAAAATTATACATGAACTAAAAAAATTCTTATGTTGTTCATACATGAATTAACTTTCGTCAATTAAAATTATTGTAATTACCCACATAGCTAACAAAGTTCCTACATGACAAACACTTGACAAGTTAATTACGCGAATAGTACATTAAATATACATCTTGTATTGAAATTATACATGAGCTTTACTCCACATATTAAAATCATACATGAACTCAACTTTATATCGTACATGAACTCACAAATCTATTCTATTAATTTTGACCCATCAAAGTTAATCCTTGTATGAGTGGGATACAAATTTGCGAGGGTAAAGTTCATGTATATTTTGATAAAAGAATAAAGTTCACGTACCATTTTGATATAGAGGGTAAAGTTCTTGTATATTTTGATACAAGGATAAAGTTCATGTACCATTCCCGTAACTAATTTGAAAGTGTTCGCCATATCATTAATCAATAGGTATTCTGTTTCTCACGTGGATTATTTCGTTAGTTTTAAGTGATGGAAGTTAATCCATCTATAGATGTGATAAAAAATTGTAAGTTCGTGCATATTTTTGATATGAAACTGAGTTCGTGTATAATTTTTGGTACATGTAGTAAAGTCCATGTTCCTTTTACATATTTAATCCCTCAATTTACATATATTCTCAGTGAAGTACATGTAGTGAAGTACATTTCTAATTTTTGTTAATTTCCTAATGCATTCTAGCATCCCCGTCGCCTTAAAAATCAACAACTTAGCATCTTGTTACCAATGAATCAGTTTTACGACTATTTCATTCATTACATTGTTATGGTCAATCAAAACTTCAAAAAGATAAACGATAAACATATATATATTGAATACTAAATCAAATGGTTAATGAAGATGTAAAGTTTCAGTTCAACAAATTAGCCACTTTTAACCAACAAAAGTAAAAGTAAAAGTAAAAGTAAATATGAAACAATCAACAAGAATGATAAAGAACACGAGATTTTTCATCCTAAGGCAAGAAATTCAGAACAAAGTTCCTAATCCCCTTTTGAGTTTCCGCCAACCGGAAGAAATTACTATATTATCAAGGATCAAACTATGTTCAAAGATTACACTGCCACTCAGATAAATCACCCAAGATTACATCACATAATATGAAACCCTCAAACGAATCGAGACAGAAATCCACACAAGGATATAATAAAAGCCCTCTACAAATCACCCAAGATATATAAAAGAACTATACAAATATCGATCTAAAGAAGGTTTCAAATTTCAGAATGTAGAACAGAAAAACGACGATAGAGTGTAGAGAGTTTAAGAGAATGAAAAGAATGAGAGAATGAACAGCCGCTCGAACTCAAGCCCTAATATATGAAAAGTCTCCAAAAGGTCTCCATCCAATGGCCATTGGGGCGATACTTGGAGACATCTCAACCGTCCAGCTATAAGTAAAAAACATATGAAACTGAAACAGAAGTTAAAACACGCTTATAACCACACAGAATAGGAGCCACCAAGTAATCCAAAAGTCCAGCCCAATAACACAGTCCAATAAGCAAACCAACAGATCAGCTCAATAACACAATCATGTCCAGAAAACAGCTCATCATTGTGCCATATATCTCCACATAAGATACAAATATCTATGTGTTTTTTACATGAAATATGAAAGAATTGATTTCACATTTAGGCCCAGTCTGATACCATTTATTTTCCATGGAAAATGGAAAAACTTTTTACTGTTTGATTGCAAAAATTTTACCTCACTTTCTCTCACACGTGCACATTTTCCTTGTTTTGGTTGAAATTGATTTCCAACCTTTTAGGTGGGTTTTCATTTTCCAACTTTTTTTAAAAAAAATTGGGAAAAATTGTAGATCCAATGGTAAAAAATTTATCACTTTTATTGACAAATTTCATACACAACAAAGTCAAACGAATGATATTCGGTATGGTATTTTATTTTTTTTTGTAAGTGAAACAAATTCTAGACCCAGTAGTAAAAGAAATTGTCACTTTAATAGACAATTTTCATGAAAATAAAGTCAAACGAACACCAAACTTTCAACATTTTTCAGGTGGAAAATTATACCAATCAAACACACTTAATTACAGTTCTCAGTAAAACAATTTTCAAACAATTCAATTCCCTATAATTCATTTTATTTCCACCTATTTTTCATATTTGCAATCAAACGGGCCCTAAAGAAAATTTATCTAATCGTGTGCTACTTGTCATATTGCCATTGAATGGAAGACTTCAACTGATTAAACCTCTCAACTTTAATATTTGTACTTTCTTGATTATTTGTTCTCTTTTTCTAAAATGTGGGACACAACGCACATAATTATTGTTGATCCAAAAAAATGGTCCAACAGAAAAGAAGGATTCCAAGTATCTTAATTTGTGATATGATTACTTTTATGATAAAAAGAAGGTCGGCTTCGAGAAGTATACTTTTAAAATAGAGAGTGCCCAAATTTTCTTTGAGTGCATAAACTTGCATTAACTTCAAATAGTGTCAAGTGTATGTTTTTATAGTTGAATACAATGATTAGAGGCTAACTAGATGATAAAATACGTGGCCTCATCTGCCTAGCTAATACATCACGTCCTAACTGTCAATCAATCATGCCATTAATACTAAGATCTTCAAATATTGCCTTTTTGCCGGCGATGAGACAACGTAGGTCCATAGCAACGGTACCAACAGGGCTGTCTCATCAATCTCTTTTCAATCGCATGGGATCAGAGGTTCTGTCGGCAAGATAAATCCAACTGAGGATGCACTTCAGTCAATCTAGCAAAAACCTCTTCATATGCGACCCTCCGCCAATGAATTTCCAGTCCATCGTACTCCGCAGTTTCATGGAAGTGGGTCACATAGTTATGAACCGCTGCATCCTTAGTCCTTTTCAACCTTTCGTCAAAGGTCAACGCCTCAGCTTGCAACTCATCAACACGAGCCTTCAATTTCTCTTTCTCTTTGTTGGCCTCCTCTAGGGCTGACAAAGCAATCTTCTGAAGGTTATCTGAGTTTTCGACAAGCTTCTTCAAGGCATTAACATCAGCCCGACAGAGGTGGATCTTGTCTTTCAGTTCCTTGTTCTTCTTAGAAAGTGCCTCCATCTTGGACACCGCCTCTACAAGCTTCAACTTGGAAGCTTCAGCAGCCTTTTTAGCAGAAGAGGCCTCGGCATTGGCCTTAATAACGGAAAACTCTGCATTTTGGGCTCGGTAAGAGTAATCATTAACAACATTCTGCATCTGCATCGCCTCCATTGGGGCAGTAATGAAGAAGTTCTGGGATCGAACCTGCATAGCGAGACCGGCCTCCATCAAGTCCGCTATGTCACAAGACTCAGCGTGGATGGAGTATTTATCCCTCCAATACTTATGACTCGGGCTCGCCACCCCTTAGACCTCCACTGGAAGCATCTCCAAAATCGCTGAGGCGATTTCATCAGTTCGCCCTTCCAAGAAGTTTTGGGCCTTCCCTTCACTCGGAGTGTTCGGGTCGGTGGGTTTCTTTTTCTTCTTTCTCTGAAGGAAGGCCCCTTCATCTGTTACCTCTTTACCCTCAGTCACTTTAAATGAAGAAATAAGCTCAACCATCATAGGCCTCTTCAACGATTCCCCCACAGTAGTTTAGCGTTTGGGTGGAGGTGGGGGACCGACATTTTTAGAAAGAACCAGTCTTCTCTTAGGAGGTCTATCTGTTTGCCCCTCCCCCTTTTCTTTCTCGTTGGTCTTGGAAGGAAGCGGCGGGGAATTCGTCTTGGACAAACGGGCCAGCTCACCCCTCTGATTTTTGTAGGAATACGAGCCTTTATTCAAAGGTTTTTTTCTCTGGGCCTCTCCGAGGCTCCTCAAGTCAAACAAAGTAGACTTCACGCGTTCCTTATTGTCGTGTTGACTTGCAAAAAGAAAAAGGGGGGAAGCACTACAAAAGATTAGACGAGCCATAATAATTAGGCACAAAAAGTAGAACTGGATCAATAACGTTACCTTTGGAAGCCATCAGGGAATGAATGACGAAAAACTTCTCTTAGCGATCAAATTCTTGAAGCTCCTCCGTTCAATGGGGAGTCCGTAGATTGCCCTTACTGCGTTCCACTCAGGTGTCTCGAGCCAGAACCATTCAACTGTAGCTGTGTGAACTCCGCGTTAGCCCAAACAGGTACTAAATAAGATAATCGAAATAAAAAACAGAAAGAACTCGACTCACTGTACTCGTGATATTGGGTCAGCACTGTTATCTCTGGGACCACATCCCCTTCCACAGTCTGCCAGCGACCCCTAACCCAAAACTAAGATAATTTCCAGTTTTTAATGGAGGTTGGGATCCCCCAAACGAATGGGGAATGTGACCCCCAGGGATTGATACAGTACCATCCCTTACATTCAACCCCTCCTCCCGCTAGAGGCACGAGGTTAAAACAGGGTCTGAAATATATGAGGAGGCATATCTTCGCCAATGGTAACCTCTTTCCAAAGGAGAAAGGCCTCCCCCTAATTGGCTTCAGGCATTAGGAACTAGTTAAGTAGGGGCAAGGTTGTAATGCCTAAGGATAAACCTAAAGAATGGGTGTAGAGGTAGCCTTAACCCCATGCCAATATCGTCTCGCTCACTACCACACAACCCTGCCTAGGAAAACAGGATCTCTCCTCCTAGGTCGGCAACAGCAGTTCGATGTCATCTAGGATCCTATATGACTCCATATACCCCTTAAGCTCATGTTCTTTTATATTTGTGGGCCACAAGAAGGTCCCCCCACCTAATGCTTTAATCCATGGGGCCCTCCTGCATCATCCACGCACTGTGGGAGCCCCTATCACTTCCATAATCCTCTCAGTGGGAGTAACTGGAGGAATGTCGGCCTCGGCGTAAATAAGGGCCATGTCTGCTCTTGAAGACCCCCCAACATCACCCCTTTTTAATGAAGAAGCCATCTCAGTTGGAAGAAAAAGATGGAAATCAAACCAACGAAGAAAAATACTTACACAAATTCTAAAAACCCAAGCCCTGGGGAGTTGTAAAACGGAGAGATGCGATCAGACCGTCAACTGCGACAAGAAGTAGGAGGCTCAGACGGAAAAGTTTAGAAACCTAACTTTGCGAAATTTTAGAAAATAGAAGAGAGACGAAAAGGTGTTCTCTACCTTTTATATATATTTTATAAACGAACCCCTACCGTTGAATTTCTTCCTCAAATTTTAATCTGGGTATCCACTTGTAAGCCCTTCGTTCACATCAAAACCAAAGAGTGCCTGTTCTAATTTGAATCAAGGGCCCTGATGAATTCGTGTTTGGCACGCATCCAAAAATCATGTATGCATAGGCGAAAGTACGCTGGCATAATCATTGCGCATTGAATACGCGCGTTGCTCAAGTCTTGGAAATGACTAGGATATCCAGCTGTCCTTCACCGGGAATCAGCGCATCTTGAACCACAACAGGACCTCGCGCATGTGCCTTGTCCAAGAACCACATATACTCCACCTCTCCCACTCTCGGTTCATCCAAAAACCTCTACAGTTCTGCTATTTCTAGGTTCCCAATAGGTCAAAGTCTACACTCTCAACGGAGGCCCGTTAAGAAATGCCTTACAGTCCGTCCCCGTTATTTCGCGGCTTAGAAACATGTACTTCACCCAACAACGAATTCCTAAACCCCAAGCCAACACACTAGAGCCGTCCCCATCACTTGACGAACCACGCAAGTCCACGTACTATATGAATAATCATACCTGGACTTAGGGGACTGATGTTACTCATATAAATAAATTGTAAAATAAACACGCCATTTGGCGGGCAAATGAACCCACACGTGGTGCGAAGGTCGACCGACTCGATGTCATACACTGAAGGAGCCGCGTATCCGACCTCGTTTGCAAATATCCCACTCGAACCCCCGCAAGAGAGGTCAACATGTCCGAACCCATGCGATTGAAAAGAGATTGATGAGACAGCACTGTTGGCACCTTCGCTATGGACCTACATTGTCCCATTGCCGGCAGAAATGCAATATTTGAAGATCTTAGTATTAATAGCATGATTGATTGACAGTTAGGACGTGATGTATTATCTAGGCAGATGAGGCTACGTATTTTATCATCTAACGGCCTCTAATCATTGTATTCATATTTGAAGATCTTAGTATTAATGGCATGATTGATTGACAGTTAGGACGTGATGTATTAGCTAGGCAGATGATGCTACGTATTTTATCATCTAACGGCCTCTAATCATTGTATTCAACTATAAAAACCTACGCTTGACACCATTTGAAGTTAGTGCAAGTTTATGTACTCAAAGAAAATTTGGGCACTCTCTATTTTAAAAGTGGACCAGTCGCCCATCTAATAGGGGGCCGTCACTTGAACATTTTGGACACCATTTTGTACCCCAAGAATAATCATTTTAAAAGTATACTTCTCGAAGCCGACCCCCTTTTTATCCCCAGCCGCCCCTTCAATAGGGGGCCGCCACTTGACCATTTAGTACCCCAAGAATAATCCTTTTAAAAGTATACTTCTCGAAGCCGACCCCCTTTTTTATCATAAAAGTAATCATATCGCAAATCAAGACACTTGGAATCCTTCTTTTCTGTTGAACCATTTTTTGGATTCAACAATTATAAACATTATTTTTCACGAATTCTTGTAAAAATTAGCTAGTGGGGATACCACCTACTCACTCCCTGTTTTGCCAGTCAACATTTGGATTATTCAGACATTGTTTTGTCAGCTACTGTAATAATTTTTTGTGGAGGATAAGGAAAGAGTATCACAAACTCGAATCTATTGGACTTTTTACATACCTAACACCGTATTTAGGAGTACAATTTGCAAATTTTGACCCGCTTCTGAAAGGACCCCATTTGGTTGACTCTAGATGCAAAAATTTTGAGGTGAAGAAGGCCATATTGGAAAATAATCCATTCCAGGTTCAATTTCTGGCTCAAAATTCATCTCCTGGTGTAAACTTGTTGTATTCTCTGTATTTGACAGATTGTCACTCCCATGTCCTCCTGTTAGTCCAAGTTCATTCTCCAAGTATCTTAACCACTCCCTGCATTCATCTTCACTGTCCAGTTTTTCCACATCATTTAAAACCTTCGAATTTTCACATTCATTTTGTTCGGTGTTCGTGGTCTGAAATGGATCCAAGGTATCCAACAAGTTCCAAAAGTCGATATCTGACTCAAAAGGGATTTCGATTTTTTCCTCTGAAGCTGTCGACCCCTTTGTCTCCTCCGGCCTTGCAACATTAGAGAAAATTGATGCATAAGAAGATGTTGGAGAATCAGAACTCGCAGTTTCTTTTGGTTCATCACTAGGATGTCTAGATATTACTTTTAGGTACTCGGGTTTCTCATTAGGTTTCTTGGCATCGGATTCTTGAATCGTTTGATCTATCATTTCCATGTTTTGGTCTTCATTTGACGTAATTGAACTTGATGAACTATATTGAGAATCAGAATAGTCCATTGGAGAGTCACTGGCTTCAGTTTTCCTAGTCAATCTTTTCTTCAAGTGTGTATTCCACACATTCTTAATCTCATTATCTGTTCTTCCAGGCAAATGAGAAGCAATCTTTGACCACCTACATATTACAGATTACAATTAAATAATCCATGAAATCAAAGATAATCTATAATAAGTTAATATGTATTCAAATTAAGAAAAATGTCGAAGAAATTAATATAAGTTAATAAGTTGCTGTCATACTTGTTTCCAAAAGAATTGTGCAGTTTGATTATGGTTTCCTCTTCCTCAGGTGCGAAGTTTCCTCGTTTTACATCAGGTCTTAGGTAATTGATCCACCTCAAACGACAACTCTTTCCACATCGCAATAGTCCTGCAGACAAAAAACCATCGAATATTATAAAAGTCACGAAAAGATGGAAATATATGGAAGTCATTTTCTTCTCGATGGGATGATGAGGACAAGTGACTCGAATCTCTAACCACGTTTCAATCTGCATAATTCCCTGTAAAGAATGTAATTCAAACTCTGAATGTTTATTTCTTGAAACTACACGAAACTCACTTGCTCTCGTGTAAATTAGGAAAAGAATGAACTAAAATTTACAGCTTCCTCTGTCGCATTAGTAAAATTTTAAAAATACAGATGTCGTACTGAAATTATGTAGGCATGACACTGAGAAACGATCCCGAGCATAAGGAAAGTTGGTTTATATACCAAGCAACAAGATTTTGGACAGCTGGTGCAATATAAAAGATTTTGTAAAGCATGGATGCCTGCAATGACATAAACCTTGAAGACTAATATAGCACCAGAAGTTGATTTTGACATATTATAAGCAATTTTTCGATACTTATGATCTGTTTCTTCCACTAACTTATACCGGTAAACTCTAATCTCCAGAATAAGGCGCCGTAGATGTAGCTAAAATCAACAGATTATGATTATTCCATTATTCATTGGGACAGAAACTCATAAGAATAAGATCAAAACAGAACCTAAAGAACTTATTCATCAACTACTTTTAAGTCCTTTCTTTCTGCCTTCTCATCTGTGCATTGTTCATCAAATTTCATGAGTCCATCCAATCCCACCCTCCGGCTTAAGTAACATAAACACGAGCACACAAACACGCCAATAGAGAGGGAGACGGAGCTAGAGAAAGGGAGAGATAGATACCGGCTTGTTTAGGGAGCGAGCGCCAATTGCTATGTCCATGCTTCTGAATAAAACTCATAAGCCTCAAATCCTCTGCAGGGCTCCACGGTCCCTTCTTCACCTTGGTTTTATCACAGCAAGGAGCACGACCTCTTCCCATTTCTTACTGGCCAATGAAAAATGTTTAGGATAACTAACAAAGTACAGCCACCCTAGAAGTTTTCTCTCCTTACATGGTGGTTTCTTTATTACTTCTGCTTTGTCTATATATATAGGTTTATTAGAGATACAAGACTAACCAACAAGTACCATGCCATGAATCCTAAGCATTAATATTAAAAAGTAAAACTACGAGCTTACTAGGTAACTAATAAAACTATTTAATGGAAAAATAATTATTAGATGGAAAATCCATAAAGAGTTTAGCAACTAATAAAAACTGTGTCAGCATCTGATTTCATTCCTAATTAATTAAATACCAAAATACAAAATTGATCATTTGTACAGTATATATTTGTTAGTCAATCTGGCACTGCATTTCAACCGTTGATTTGAGAAGATTTGACATCATTTACATTATGTTTCACATCATTATGTGCAAAACTCAATTAAATTGTAATTAAGCCCTTGTTTGATACACATTAAAGATGTGTTTGAATCACATTATTTTGGAAGAATGTATTTTGAAATAGTAAATTGACGTAAAATATGTGGTTGAAAAAAAAAAAAAAAGTTATTAATGTGATGAAAAATATTATTTTATTGAAAAATGTGTGATTAAAAATGAGTTGAAAAACTAAAATGAAAATTTTAAGATGTACTAAACATGAGTCAAAATGGAAAGAATGCATTTTTTGATGATGTGATGGTGAATATGTAGTTGAAAAAGAAGGAAAAATTATTGATATAATAAAAAAATATTATTTTATTGAAGAATGTGTAGTTGAAAATGAGTAGAAAAATGAGACTGAAAATTATAGTATGGCTCAAACAAGGGCTAAACAAAGAAAAAAAATAAGACCTTGTTGCTGTGTTAAGACAAGAATAAAGGCCCGTTTAATAGGATTTTTACTTTTGATTATGCTTCTGGTAAAAGGGCTTCACGGGAAAATTATCTTACGTACTCAATTAAATTGTAATTAAGCCCTGTTTGATACACTTTAGGGATGTGTTTGAATCACATTATTTTGGAAGAATGTATTTTGAAATGGTAATTTGACGTAAAATGTGTGGTTGAAAAAGAAGAAAAAATTATTAATGTAATGAAAAATATTATTTTATTGAAGAATATGTGATTAAAAATGAGTTGAAAAATTAAAATGAAAATTTTAAGATGTACTAAACATGGGTCAAAATGGAAAGAATGCATTTTTTGATGATGTGATGGTGAATATGTAGTTGAAAAAGAAGGAAAAGTTATTGATGTAATAAAAAATATTACTTTATTAAAGAATATGTGGTTGAAATGAGTAGAATAATGAAAATCTGGCTCAAACAGGGGCTAACACTTTTCAAA
>CAIGRO010242612.1:0-16564 GCA_903798355.1 Fraxinus baroniana
AGCCAAAAGGGGCATGTCACTAGTAGGGGCGGACGCAGACTTCTGAAGCTAGGAGGGCATAATCTAACTTTCACACAGTGACGAAAAAATGAAAGTTCTCGAACTAGAGAAAGTGAAATGGATTCTAAGCCAATGGAAGTCGACATAATGCAATGCTACCAATAAATTTTCATCAGTCAGCTTTTACTTCAACATGAAAGAAGGGGACTGCAACCATGTCTAAGCAATTATTCACACTTGCATGGAACTCCATATAAATTCACACTACAGAAAAGAACTGCCTCATTTCAAGTAAATTGGGGTATGTACCACGAGAAAACGTTCCTGAATTTCTAATCACCAGCGTATTACCTCTAAGGTTTTGACATGAATTGTCCTTTAAAATTTTGATCAAATAAAGTTTCGCAATTGAACTATCATGCAAAAACAACTAGAACCAGAATCAGGGAAGGGGAATAGAAAATCTGATGGTCCCAAGAGGAGCGAGAATGGCTTTGGTCGTGGCCCCCGCAAAAGCACCACTAAGGAACTCACCAGCTTCTCTACTCCTCAGAATATCCTGAACCAAAGCAAAGCAATTTATTCACATTTAGACACCCAAATCAGTTTTCTTCTAAGTTGTATCACTTTCCATTCTGGACTTCAAACAAAATTGACACTTGAAACTTCACGTGTCGGCAAAAATAAGATGGTGTTGACCAATCATTCAAGACTTCCAATGGGTCGTAATTACCAATTGAAATTTGATGCAACATCGAGAAGCTGAATAAAATGGAATCCAGTTGAAGCATACAGCACATAAGAGATGACTATCTATATTATGGCAAGTTTTCAAAGAATATCCTTAGGATCTTCATCACATCGCCAGTCTCTGCAGCTGTTGTAAATAAATGAAAATGGATAACACTTCGATAGCAGAATTAATTAGTCAAGTATAATTACAGAAGCAACCATAAATGTAACACTGAGAAGTGAGAAGTACACCGAGAATACAAACTTTTTCAGTTGCAAAAGCAATAAAACAAAACTTCAAAAAGGAAAGGTTCGAAAGAGGAAAACCATAAAAATTAAGTAATTGGTTAAAGAACTGAATAATGACAACCTAAAAGCCCTAATTAAAAATCATATCAATTTCCAAAAATCCAAAAATCCGTAAATGAGAAAAGACAGACACAGTCCTTAAATCCATAATCAATTACTTTCATTTTGAGAGGAAAACCGAAACTTACCTCATCACAGGATGACGGAGCAGGGCGACGGCGACGTGAGTTGGAACTTGGAACGGGCGGAGCTCGGAAACGAAACGTGTGTGTGGGAGACGGGAGACAGAGAGAGGAGAGCAGAGCAGAAATGAGGAATGAAGCTTAAATTTTGTGGTGCCTGGTGGACTGGTGCGTCGCCGCGCACGGGATAGTCAGAGACGGGACTCACAGTCACAGGAGAAAGGCGAGCTGGGCTACCGGAGAAGAAAGAAAAAAAAAAAAAAAACCAAAATCTAGTGGGGCATGTGCCCCACTAGGCCCCACTGTAGATCCGCCCCTGGTCACTAGTAAAGCTTATACAAAACCTAAGGACACGCAGGAATCTCATATTACAGTATAAAAATCCTAGTCTCTGATCATGGAAATATGTAGATTTTTCAATGGATTTTGCTTGATACTACTAAAAGCAATCCTTTGATAGCTTCCTCTCTGGGATTTAGTACCAGCAATGCAAGTTGGTAGTTTAAAACAAGTCGCTTCAAGATTTAGCAATATATAGCACACCAAAATCTAGATATGGAACCTGTACAACTACAACCTGTAGTCCATGATATTTCTATGCGCCTTCACATAATCAGGCCACTGTAGCATAAGAAGATGATAAAACTTGCACCAATACAGTACTTCACAATGCCAATATAGCTCAAGCCACACAATCTGAACCAAAGATCTATTGCTAAAAGAATTCTTCTACTTGTGAATTTTATCAACTAAAAGTCTTCACCTAGCACAAATTAAGATAATCGTAACACATGTAGACCTTTACTGGCCACATAGATTAAAGAACATGATTGTTTTTATTTAAAATTCAGACAGACACATCAAGTTCAGCCATATTGTACCAAAAGCAAGCATTAATCCAGCTCCTTCTCAACCTTGATGCGGAAACCGTCAATATATGAACTCTCTGTTTCATCATAAAAGAGCAAAAGATACGCATGCAAGTCTCCCTTGAGGAAGTAAAACTGGCAAGTGAAAAGTACTAATTCACCATAAAGAAATCCATGCTCTATTACAATCCAACAACGGATTTAATAAAGATTTTGGGTCAATCCACCACCATGGCATCAAAGAAGCTTCACAAAGTGAAACTTACAGATACTGTAAATTCACATATTTTAAACGGGGATAGAACGTGGGTCTGTATAGCAATAAGAACTCTCAATAAGTAATATAGATCCCTCTGACTTCAAAATTCTTCATGAGATGGAAAATGGCATCAAGATTAAATCACATGAGTTCCCTGTCAATTCAGGAATGTGATACTCAAGTAGCTTACAACGGCATACATATGCAACATTAAGATAAGAGGAATGCATAACATTTTATTTATCATCTCCATTCTGATATGCAATTTCCAATAGTGGAAGTCCATCGTTGAAATAACTCCATATTGCACAACATAAAATACTAAAATAGCATCAAAGTCTTTCACAGGCAAATTACTTGGATCAAAATAGCAGAAAAAAAAATAAAATCAAGAATTTGGATTTAGTAAAACAATTCTACACTCGATAATCAGGGAGCTCCTCTTTAATACTCTAGTTGATTTGTCTTCTTAAAAACTTCGATCTCTACCACAAGGGTGAAAAACACATATGGGCACTGGATTTCTAGTTCATGTTGGGCACCCAACTTCAAACTGTTTTATACATCAGTGTACTTTCCAAAGCGTTTTACCTCTCTCTTTGAATAAGATTTTTTGAATCTACTCCTTTTTAATAGGAATAATTTGCATTTGTCAATGCCATTATTATGTTCGCTTCAGATTAATATTACTGCTACTACTGCTACCCTCTGTACTTCTTATACTCATCTAGCCAAAACTTCAGAAGAAGGAAACAATTTTGATGCTACTGTGCCTTCTCAAGAATTGCTGAAAGAATCTCGGAAAGGGCCATTAGACATTGCCGGAGGGGCAAACCTTGGATACAATCTCTTCACAGAACTCAAAAAATCTTGGATACAATCTCCCCCTATCTGAAGGGTGAGATACACTAAAAATGGCACGACAACAAGTCAAACAGACCTCCAAAAATCTGCCTCAACACTGTGCGTGCCTTGATGTGATTGAAGACGGAATCATTCATGTTGGATATAACAGAGTTCTGAAGGTAATTTTCCATTTGAGACTTAGTTCATTGATAGGTGTCTCAACCTGTTCTTCAGTAAGAAATTTTTTAGACTTCTTCTTTTCTGCAGAATAACATCTGCCTGGTGGGTAGGTAATTGGTTTAAGTCAATTCTCAACCATGTAAAAATAGAATGTTTCAGCTATTTCTATGATACAACTTCATAAAATAGGGCGATCACGAGAGTCACCGAATGGGTCATTGCAATAAGAACTTGAAACTAGTAATTTGTAGATGACTCTGACCTCAAAATTCTTCATGAGATGGAAAATGGCATCAAGAAAAAATCACATAATTTCACTATCAATCCAGAAATGTGGTAGTAAAGTAGTTTAAAAGGCCGTGGATATACCAGATTTGATTGATATCATAACAGCACTAAGGATGGACAACATTTTAGCCTCCGTTTCGGAACAATTTACAAAACAGTTTAATTTATATATGAAAAGAAATGAGTGAGGGATTACTTGTGGATCCATTGAAATATATAATCGAAAATAAAGTTTGACCATATATAAATGATTTATAAATTTTGCCAAACAGAGACTTAATTTTCGTCTCCATTCTGATATGCAGTTTCCCAAAGTTGCTGAAGCCCATCATTAAGATATCCACAGATTGCACAACATAAACATAGCATCAAAGTCTTAAATAGAGAAATTACTAAGATTGCAAGAGCTCAAAAATATATCAAGAATTTGGATCTCTCAAAACATTACTGCACCTGCTATTTAGAGCACTCTTCTTTAGTTTGCCTTGCCTTCCTAAAAACTTTATTCTCTTGGAAGCCATGAGATCAATAAGGATCTGCATCCATCCATCCCCAACATCCCCCAGGTTGCTTAGATGGATGGCCTTTATGAAACTAACAAAACTAAAAACATCGAAATTCATGTTTCAACACCTATATCAATGATATTTATCCAGAAAATTAAAAACAAAGTAATTTGACTTGATCCATTCCAGTATCTTTTAAGCACATCAAGTTCAACTAGAACCGAAAGAAAACACGATTATCTAAGACCAGAATCGTGATATGTGCATCTAGCATGTTTAAGCTACAATAATGGAATGAGATTAAGCCAAACACACTGCTTTTGTTACGAAGATAATCTCTATGGTCCTCAATGGTTTCTTTCTGAGTGAAACTCGAAATAAATAAAAATCTAGGATTTAAATGCTAGCTCCTTCAATTCAATATGTTATATTACTTTACCTATCATTATTTTCTTTGAAGCATTTAAGCAAACATATTTCCCTGGAGTCATGTTAATTTAATGTCATTAGGAAGTTAATCAAAATTTGATGAAAAATTAAAAAGAAAGTGAAATAAATTCGAACATGCTGCTCAAGAATTTATCCTTCTAGTGCTAAACATCTAACCTAATCATCACATCTGGATCCTCCAGGACAGAGCAGTATAAAAATAACACCAAAATCACACAATGGGAAACACACATTCCCTTTATAATTAATTACTCACTTGCAATTACTAAATTCAAGTCAGTGTGAAACAATGAATGAAACTAATCGAGCTCTTTCTGGACCTTAATCCCCATGGAATTAGCGGTCCCAATAATGGACTTACAAATGGACTCCAAGGACATGTACTGACAGAAAGGATCGCTCTGCTTGATCTTGGCAATCTCGTACACGTGTTTGAGGGTGATAGTGGACGCTGTCACGTGACCCGGCCGGCTGCTTCCATTTTCGACGCCAGCCGCTTTCTTCAGGTACCAAGTGACAGAAGGAGACTTGACGATGAACTCGAAAGTGTTGTCCGTGAATGCCGTTATGGTAACCGCCATCGGCGTATCGGGCTTGTATTTCTGGGTCCTCGCATTAAAGTCCTTGCAGAAGGCCATCAGATTCAGTCGGTACTGACCCAAAGCCGGACCCACCGGAGGCGCCGGCTTCGCCCCCCCCGCCGGAACGGTTAGGCGGATCGTTGCAGCCACCGGCCGCCGGGTGAGGATCTCTTTCAGAGTGGACATGGATATGCGAAACGGCGGCAGCGTATAGGTTTCGGGGCCGTTTCCAAATTTTTTACGACGATATTTAGGGCCACGAAGATTAAAATCACATTTTTTAGTAACTTTTGATGAAACTTCGTGGAATTAGTCCATTTTTGGTGCACATTTGAATTCAACAATGTATTTTTTTTTCTTTCATGTGACAAGAAATATGTGGTTAAAAAAGAAAGAAATATTATTGATGTAATGGAAAATATTATTTTATTGAAAAATGTATAGTTGAAAATGAGTAGAAGAATGTAAATAAAAAAAATAATGGGGTTCAAACAGGGGCTTAGTAGGAGTGAACGTGTGTTCCACATTATTTTACCATTCATTTACCATTTTGATCTAAATATAAAAGACATGCAAGCCCTGAAAATAAATATTAATTATTATATATAGTGAAATACATACTTCAACGTGATAGTTTGAATTATATCTAAATGCATAAATGAAGATAAATAGCAAATACAGTACATAAATTAATTTGAATGTTAATTAATTTAGAATTAGTATCAAGGAATATATACCTCATAATGAATGTTAAATCATTTATTTTAAATTAATATAATTTAATTTTCAATTGAGTAAAACGAATGTTAATTAGTATACATGGACGTGAATAATAAACTGCATCGTTGAATTTGAAATTTTAATTACTATTAATTAATTAAAATGCTAATATTAATTAATTGAGAATTAATAACAGATGAATGGATGTGAATATGAATGTGAATGTGAAATTCTAATTAATATTAATTAAATGAATGTTAATGTTAATGTTAATTAATTGAGAATTAATTATAGTATTTATTAAAGTTTATAAATTAAATATATATTGAAAAACGAAAAATAAGATATTATTGAAAGAATTGAATTGTATTAAGGTTAAAATCGTCCAAAAAGTGATTCTCACTTGATGTGATATTTACCCCCTGTATGTATACATTAAAATTATCATTCTCACTGTTCTACTCATTTTCACCCATACATTATTCAATAAAATAATATTTTCATCACATCAATAACTTTTAATTCTTTTTAACCATACATTCTCCATCAATCTATTATTTCAGAATACATTTTTCCAAAATAATGTGACTTAAACACACCTTTAATATACTATAGATGTATAGTTGAAAATTATAGTTCTCGAAAAATGTGTAATTAAAATTAATGTGTAATAATATTTATTATTATGATGGAATATCAGTGATATAACAATTCAGTATCACTCACATTTTTCTCTTTCCTCATCATCTCTCTTGTAAAAATTGAATTGTTAAATCTCATTATTCTACATAAATCATCACATCACCGATATTTCATCATCATAATAATATATAACATTATTCAAAATTAATTGTTGATTTTGAGTTGAATTAAAATCAAGATTTTAATTTTCATCAAATAGGAGCCTAGGGCCCATTCGTAAAATACTCTTTTGTTTTTACTTTCGTGAAAATTACACAAAATCAGAACTTTAAAGTTTCAATTTCAAATTTCAGATATAAACTTTATTTATACAAAATCACATTAATTTATTTATTTCACCTATCTTTTCTCTGTAAATCATGATTATCCAAACCTAAAATTCTAATTTTATCCATCTCTCTCTCTCTCTTTCTCTTGCACAGCCTCTGCCTTCAGAGACACAACGGAGCTCGTTGTTGCTCCGACCGTCGGTCGACGCTACTGTGAATTGTAGGATCGCGAACTCTTCCACTCGTCTCTCTCGCTCTCTTCTCCGCATCTCTCTCTCCCCTCCAGAACCATCGTCTTCAAAGACACAGAGGAGCTCGTCGCTGCTACGATCGTCTACCGACAGTACGCGCGACTGATGTCGGCGACTTATCAAGGTGCAGCGGCGGCGGCTTTCCTTCATGCGTGGTAGTTCTTTTTTTTATTATTATTTTTGATGCGGTGGTTGGGTGCTGTGTGTGGTGGTTGGTTTGGGTGCGGTGGTGGTGTACGATGGTTGGGTATTGTGCTATGTTCGGTGGTGGAGCTATCGTGGTGGTTAGGTGAAGTGTGGTTGGGCGTGGTGTTGTGTTATGTGTAGTGGTTGGTTTGGATGCGGTGGTGGTGTGCGGTGCTATGTCCGATGGTTGGGGCTGGGTGTGGGGATGTGCAGTAGGTGCTGTGTGTGGTGGTGTTTTGGCAGTGGTGATTAGTGGTATGTGCAGTAGTATTGCTGGCGATGGTATGTGCAGTGAGATAATGTCTGTGATCAATTATTTGGTTGATTTGTGAGTATTGGTGGTGGATCGGATCGAGAGTAGGTGTTTTGGTGTATGTGACCAATTATTTGGTTAATTATGACCAACTATTAAACCGTGACCTTAAAATTCGATAATTTGTGACCAAGAAAATAATGCGTGACATAAAAAATTGTTAAAATTTGATAATTTGCGACGTCTAAGAAATTGTGACTTATAATACTTGTTATTTGTGTTGATAAATAAATTGTGACTTATAAATTTTTTTATTTGCGATTGATGAACAAATTATGACTTATAAAATTTTTGAGTTGTGACTGTAAAATAATTTGTGGCATATAAAATTTGTGATTTGTGACCAGTGAATAATATGTGACTTATTAATTTGATAGATTTGTGATCGATAAATAAATTTTGACATATAAATCTTTGTTTCGTGATCGATGAACAAATTGTGACGTATAATTTTTTTGAATTGCGAACGTAAAATAATTCATGATATATAAAAATTGTGATTTGTGACCAATTAATAATATGTAATCAAATTATATGGAATTGTGACCTTAATATATTTAATTAATAAAATATGTGTTTACAAATAAAATTTTAAAAAAGTCTAAAAATGTGAAATTGGTGAAACTTAACTTTTTAGTTATGAAATCTTCAATTATTTTTAATAGAAGAGTTTTCGAAAAAAATTATCTCACCAACTTGTTTTTAAAAATTCCTTTAATCAAACAAAATACTTTCAAAAAACTATTCAAACGTATTTAAAAGTATCTTCTTAATTTCAAAAATAATTTTTGACTTTAATTTTATCCAATAGGTCATTATATAATTTTGACAATCATAAATATAATAATATTGATAACAAAGTTGGAACACGAAAAGAACATATAAATTTAGAAAACCAATACAATATATCTTCCTTTTGGTGTTGATTAAAATCAGAGTTTTAGTCACTTTTGATAAAAGTTAATCCGTTAAATGCATGGTTAAAAGTAACCCTTGTTTGACAATCAATCTTTCAAAACTATTTTTACTCATTTTTAACAACACAATCTCATAATAAAATATTATTCACTAAACCCAAAATTTTTGCGTACATTTTAACCACGCATTCTTAACAAATTTAGAAATTGTTTGGACCACATTCTTTTTTTCATTCTCATTCTTCTACTCATTTTCAACCACACATTCTCCAATAAAATAATATTTTCCATTACATCAATAACTTTTCCTTCTTTTTCAACCACATATTCCCCATCACATCAACCAAAAAAATGCATTCTTTTAAAAATAATATGCACCAAACGGGGTATTAATCACTCTTCACAATTAAAAATTAAAATATATACTTTAAGCCCCTGTTTGGGCCACATTTTTTTTTTCATTCTCATTCTTCTACTCATTTTCAACCACACATTCTCCAATAAAATAATATTTTCCATTACATCAATAATTTTTCCTTCTTTTTCAACCACATATCCTCTATCACATCAACCAAAAAAATGCATTCTATTGGAAATAATGTGCACCAAACGGGAGCTTTAGTGTTCAAAAACTCATTCTTTTGAAAGAATGACTATCAAACAAGTGCTTAGTGAACTTTAATTAGAGATTTTTTTGTAGATTTTAATCTACACCAAACAGGGCATACTAAGATACACCTAACATAACCTTAAGGGAATAAAAATATTTATTAACATCATCATTGAAACGATACACTGGCTACTAAAAATCCATCTAATCTCTAATACTGGAAATTATAACCAACTGACCTGATGCTTCCAAAGATGAAGAAACACTCAAGGATAACATATGTCAACTCCTATACTCTATGCAATGGAGACAGCTGAAATTCAGAAAAATCCCCAAACAGCATTGCAAACTCAGCTATCTAATCGTGCAAGAAAATAGTATCATTTTTCAGATATTACTCAAGACACCCTTTAAAAGGTCCAGCCCTTCGGCAGATATGCTCCTCCTCCTATGTGATTTCGGGATTTCAATCCGAGGTGGAGGATCTGGAGAAAAACAAGCCACGATAACTGTTAGATTGTCACAGGTGTTGCGTTTAAGTGCCTCCCTCACAAGCTCTCGGGAGCACTTCCCGGGATCATTATGCAGCATCAGCTCCTTCCTTACAATAGTTACTGCACATTGGCTGCTCATCACGTCCCATAAACCGTCACAACCAATTATTATGAACTCGTCTTCCTCAGTTATAACCACCTCTTCCAGCTCCGGTTCAGGGCTTAACGGGCACTTTGAACCTTTAGAGCCCTTTATATGCCAGTCACCAAGAGCACGAGCAACTGAGAGTTGGCCATTTAGATAGCCATCACAAATGACACCCCCGAGCTTTTCTATCCTCAGTCTTTCAGAGGTACAATCAGGTTTGTGGTCTTTTGACAGTTCAATAGCTCTTCCTCTTTTCCCCAACACAGCCCGGGAATCCCCAGCATTAGCAATTATCATAGTCCTGCAAATTCACATAGAAATGAACATGTCATTTAATCACTTGTCAACACAGTTTGGTTTGGACAGCTTTTGAATATTTTCAAACCAAACCAATTTTGCAGTTTGATGTTTGGTTTCAAACCACGGCTTTAGCGACCTAAAAATAACACCTTTCAAACGAGTCAAATAATAAATCAATTGGTTTGAAATTTCTCTATAATATTTAAATTAAAACCCTCTAAATATACATGACTGACGTTAAAATACTAATATAATTGTTTCAATACATGCTTAACTCAATAGATTAATACAAGGTTCTGCCGTAACATTTAAGCTTGCAATTTCATTCTTTAGGTAAAAAAATATTATCATAAATAAATTATTAATTTCCTAAAGAGTCAATAGAAGACGACAAGCAAGTAAATTTATAGAATATCCTAAGTTAAATAAGTAAATTTTCTGAAAAAAATTGGGTGAACAGTTCAGTTTCGTTTTAAGCGGTTTTGACTATCGAAACATAATAGAAACATTTCCAAACTGTTTGGTTCGATTGAAACAGTTGAAACCTAAATCATGTGAACCAAAACCAACGGTTTCAAAACTGCGGTCCTAAGTTTAAGTGAAGAATACTCGATGTTATACATGAAGTAAAGAGAAGAAATTGATGAATGAGAACAGCTTTGTCCAAATTGGACATGCTGGCATGAGCTTCTTTCATTTTTAAGTTTATACATAATTACTTTCTGAACTAAAGCTTCAATTGGTTGGATTGAAAACTAAGATTTATGAGATCCAAAGATGAAGTATATAAATGAGCAGCTCAAGATTCGGAACAAGTTTAAAGTCCACCTAAAGGGAGATCTACTGATATCATCACGTCCGAGGTGGCATACTGCAAGCAGATCTAATTTATAGAATGATGTCAAGGAAGAAGATATTACATATTTGTGACTTTATCTTAAACTTCACAGTGGCTGAGGAAGATTGTTGGACACAGTATCTTAAGGTTTGGAGAGATGGATAAGCTGGAAATTTGTGTTCATGTTCAACCTTATCTACTCAGCAAATACTCACACTAGTATCATAAACAAATTTCGGATCTCAACAACACCCAGGATACATTCTCATCTAACATAAGTTAAGAGAACAAAAGATATCAAATGCCTTCTGGTGGCTTCCTATTAGCGGGATTTCAAACTTGCATAATATATTACTATCATCTATCTTTACATATGTTATCAGAAACAACCACTGATGCAGAAGGTATGTCGGTTTTGTTGAATAAGGAACAGAGGAATTGGAGGACATTATCTTGTACACATCCTGGTGCAAACTAAATAAGGAGAACATCAATAACAAAATCATATATATGTGGATGTCATTTCTTTTTGCTTAGGTTTCAAAAATAATCCTTTTTTATCCATCAGAAATGATAATGCAGAAACAGCAACTGAATGTTAGATAGTCACGTTTTAGAACATCAATCTATGAACGTGTCACTTGAACACAGCACCAGTTACATATCATAGGCTGATGAAACTTGAAAGCAGCTCAGTTGCTTACCGTTCTAAAATAAGAGCGGTCAGAGCAGTAGTACCAGAAGAACGATCAAGAGACTTAGCATCAGCCAGTGCATGATCAACTTTAATAAAAGCACTCCTGATTGCTCTTTTTACCCCACTTGGGAAATGGGCATCCTCGGAAATGAATTTAAGGATGTTCTTTCTGGTGAAAGAGGCAGCATCAACCCCACCATGACCGTCAAACACCTATAAGCGAATAAGAAAGTCCATGAACTCGTAACAAGCCCATTACTGTATTATTAGGTACACAGTTGAGTCATTTCCTGTCTTGTGTGCAAGGAATAATTGGTCCTTCAACTTACTGAAATAATTCTACAAGACATACATTATCTAAGATTTCTTCTTAAATTTGTTACCATACAGAAAAGAAAAGGTTTTGAATCAATCCAGAATTATGTCAAACTTGTGAATTCAATCAACAAATATGCTAGGCGGAATATGGTTAAAAACATAAAATCAGGCATAAATATTGGTACTTGATCACGTCGAATTTATGCTTAATGTGATCAATGAGTTTTTCCATTAAAAGAATTACTTCTTCATTAGTTCGACTCCCAATCCAGATAAGAAAAATAACTCTAAACAGAAAGAAAGTTACGGACCCCATAAAATGCTCCAGGAGAAGGAAGACTGTCAACCGCGCCAAGATGCTCACAAAGATTATCGACACAAACAAACTCATCCTCCATATATTGCTTTGGTCCCTTCTCAGAACAGCTGCCCGAGCGGAAGGCAGGTAAAAATCCAGAATTCTCACCTGATGGAGACTTCAATCCAATGATTTTGATTAATCACATAAAAAATGTACATTACTTTTTAATAAAGTACTAATGAAATAACCAATATAATGATGGGGAATATGGACTTTCACATCCAAGTTGTAGATCAATAGATGCAACGAAAATAGCAGTTCAAGATCTGTTGAACTCGGGAAAAAATACTTTTTCATTATCTCACAAGATGGAAAACAACTTAAAACAAAAAACCAACTTGTTTATTTATACGAATCAATTTCACCCTCAATTACTGCCACAACGAGGCCATTCAAATTATGAAAGCATAGCAATTCCAGTAAAGAAACGAACTAGTACTACTATTTAAGCAATCTGTAAAAACTAGTTTTTTAAACCACAATATGTAGTATCCATAGATTGATCAATTATGGCCTGTATAACTTCTTGAAAATATAACTGTAAGATCAAATTATTTTCTTACAGTCAATTACAATTTTCTCTTCCTACTTACCTTATGGATAAGTAATGAATCTAAAATACTTTAAAATCGAAGAACTCCGACCTTGAAATCTCTCAGTACAATGCCTAAAAAGCACACATCCAGACAAGTTAACATCTAACTCCGACCAATTACAATAGCAAATATGAAATTTAGTTACTACAAACTTGATCTAGTGTACCACCCAAATGTTAGAAATTCCCACCCAGAAGATCCCACATCATTCACAAAGTAAAAGATCTTATATCACAAAAAGAAACGTGAGGAGTAGACATTACGGATCTACTCACCAATTTTGATGTACCTGCCAACATTGCTTGGCTATTGCAATGGCGCATGACAGGAAGATTTCGAGGTGGCCGCCCTGGTTTCGCCTGGTTTGAGTTATCATATTCCTCACGATTTTCCTCTTCTATAAAGGGTACATTTTTATTTTCTTTGAAAACCCCGTTTTCAAATTCACCACCGCAACCAGGGGACGTATCGGTACCTGGAGCCATAGACTTTTTTCCTCTACCACCCACCAATCCAATACATCAATACTATAATCTGCTTCGCCCCAAACATTTTATCTCTTTCTTCTTAGCCTTTTAGGCACAGCACATGGACAGCTGGACTATTGTTTCCTTGATTTGAACACGACAATCGTTAAAAACTAAAAAAAAAAAAAAAAACCTATATTTTTTCAACTACATTAAGAATGTAGTGCTTCCATCTTCAGATTACAGAAAGAATTAAACGTATGGACATGGATATTTATTATAATTCGCCGAGTTATTGAAAAACCTTAGTCTAGATTCGTGAAAACAATAATGTGACTAGAAGGAAGAGAAGTAAATGTAATAGAAAAACCAAAGCATAGTAGTAAAAAAGGGAGGGCCGTTTATGTGGGAATGGCGATCCCAGGTTTGAGCTTTCATGGCCGCCATTGTAGGGAGAGTGAGTTACTTACACGTGCACCCACCTCGTTTTTGTGGAAAGCTCTCCGGCCAGAATCTTTTAATTCGATCCTAATTAGCTATTGTTGTATGTAATTAGTGACTTAAAAGTTTAGAATATCTTAATTTGATCCCAATAGCATTTTGGTGATTTTGTTAGTTAATTACAATCCATTCTCATTAAATGTACAATTGTTTGTTTTCTAAAGGTTGAACCCCCATCCTTGAGGGCCCCCCATCGATCCTGTCTTGGACCATCGTGGAGGAGGTAAATTGCGGGAAATCGAACTCTGCACACGACTGCGCTGAGCTCTAACCTCCCTCCCCTTTGCCACTGGGTACAACTCACAAAAGGGTAAACTTTTTTATTAACCCACCTCAACTGAGAGGGTTGTAAGACCAGCATTTTCCTTTGTCATATTTAGAGGTTCATTTTATTAGATGTTTCACGTCATCTATGATAAGTAATGCTACCAAATATCGCATGTGTGATTTTTCAGCTGAACGGCTAAGGATGAGTACGAATGAGATCTTCTGATACTTGAAACAAATGTGTCGATGTGTGTTCTCGTCGCTCCTTCAATACTTAAGTCAAAGAGAAAACTTGTGAAAAATATATGCTGAAAAATATGAAAAACGTACCTTGATAATGAATTGGAGTGCTGTATTTATAAAGGTAGGTAGTGCATTCCTAGTAGGATTACACTGTTGAAATCCCTAAGAGTTCTACCGTGATTAGAAGTTGCAAGGTTTTGTATCACCCATGTGTTTGGATAAATATAGAACGCTGATCGTAGAAGCATTTCTGGATGAAGTAACATATTATCAGCAATACTCTATTTCATGGAGTTGGATAAGCTTTACACGAAGGAGATTCTAATAAATTGGTGATTACATGGTACGAGATTTGGTCGTGAACTCGAGAAAGACCTAATAGGGCGAGGAGAAGCAATCCCAATGAGACATGACCAAGGAGGTCATGAGGGTCTTGGTCAAATAGACAAGGTGCTCTCGAGGTTGTTGCTTGGGTTGGCCTATATTAGGATCATCAGTAAGACTCATAAAAGAATCATCTAATATTATTTAACTTCACATTGCCTTCTCTCGAATAAGCACATAAAACACGTTCAAATCTCAACAAATCAATAAGCATGCTTGATGCCTTGATTGGGCTCGCATGTTCTTGTCTGAGGAGGCAAGGTCATGGATCGTCACTTAAATTGTAAATAATAGCTTGACGACGTATATAAGGCTATGGATAGACCTAATTATTCTCGCAAATGAATTTATCCTCAAAAGAGAGATGATTTGAGTCCAAGGAGGTAATAGAAGCTATCAAGGTGACATGGTCTTTGATGATACCATTCAACTCCTAAGTCCAACCTAAAAAAATCCCTAGGTCTCCGACCATGCACACTCATGCTCCTTTTCCAAATCCTCACCCTGGTGTTCCCATGATGTATGTTTAAGCCTAGCTATGTCAATGAGTCTAGTCGAGCCGAGCCCGAGCTCAAAAAAAAAAAAAAGCTCCAGCCGAGCTCGAGCTTTTTTGGACCTGACTTTTTTCGGCCCGAGCCAGGCCCGGCAAAAGAGAGAGAGGCTCAGCCCAAGCTTTTGCACCGGGCCTTAGCGGGCCGAGCCGACTCGGGGTTTTTTTGGTGGCACGTTATAGCCTAATGTCGAATAACATGTTAGATTTGTAAATAACTAAATGAGTGACTATGCATTATAATAAAGTGAAAAATCTTTTTTAATGACCGATTTGAAATTTCTTACAAATTTAGTGGTCATTACCCTTTGGTGAAATTAGCTCAATTTTTAAATGTAATCGACCAATATAAATCACTAATAATTTCACTTAATATAGAAGAATAAACGTGTGTAAATGAAAAAATGCTTACTTTAAATATTTCGGCACTTAGATAAATGAAATAGTAATAATACAATAAATATTAAAACAAACAAATATCACACATTTTTCAAAATAATCTAACTGATAAATTATGAGATAAAATTGTCACTTATAATTAGTTTATTGATTTCATGATGAGAAGAATAACTTGGTTAAACAAATTGTGATTATTTGTCTCAATTTAAGCCATCAATCCCCAATAATTTATGGTGTAAAATAAAAAGTGTTGGATAGTTTTTTTTAATGGGCCGGCCAGCGAGCCACACGGGCCGGCTCGGGCTGATTCCTCAAAATGAGGCTCAGCCCGAGCCTTGGTTCGGTGGAATCGAGCCCGAGCCCGAGCCGGGTCGGGCCCTGCTCGTGCTTTTTCTGAGTCGAGCCGTCCGAATCTACGAGCTTTTTAGCCATCTCTACTTAAGCCCAAGTACCCAGGGCCAAGGATTCAAACACTTAGGTCTCCTTGTTATAGCCTGGGTTTCCCATTTCCTCTTGGGCCTCGTTCTCGACCCTCATTATCCTGATTATGCAAGGGATCCTACAATGATTCCCTTTTGGAGTCCCATTCCATCACATCTTTCATGTCCCAATCACATTATGAGTCCTTGCTTATCGAGAGTCTCATCCTATCTAGTTATTCTATTGTTAAACAACATTCTAGTTCTTATGGGACTACATCTCATCAAGTTCTATATATTTGACACTTATTGTTATTCATGTATGGCGTTGTAAAACAAACAAGATACCAAAATTACTCCGATACCACTTATTGTGAAACCAATCATCGGATTCAGATGTTGAAGTTATATG
>CAIGRO010242636.1:0-14903 GCA_903798355.1 Fraxinus baroniana
TATATGAAGTAAATTGAAGTAAGTAACGTATATTATTGACCGAATTGATAAGTGGCGCCCCTCGTGGGGATTCTAGGACAACGCTCCCGTCGGAGATCAACCTGCCCGGTCAGGTCGCGGGGGTCGAGGGGGCAACGCCCTCGAAAGGAATTTTGATTTTTATGTATGTATATAATTGAATATTTTCTAACATTTTTTGAATTAAGAAGTATAGAATGAAGCAAAAAATACTTAAAAAAAAAAAGAAAATAAATTAAATTAAAGGAAAAAAAAGACAAATTACTCCGCATTTGCTCTGGATTGTGCGGAGGATTACTCCGCACCTTGTGCGACGGATTACTCCGGATAGTGCATAGTACATCTCCGCACTGTGAGGAGTTTAGCTCCGCACAGCTGTGAGGAGTAATCTCCGCACATTACGTTTACCCTGTTCATTATATTGGCTTATTCGACACCAATGAAGAAATAAAAACAACTTTTGACTATTTGGTAGCCAATCTCTCATTCCCTACTTGTAATTACTGCCTGTAAGAACACCCGAATATTAATTTGTTCTACTTATGATCGTTATAGGCCAAAATTGTAAAGCAAAAAAATTCACCTTTCTAATATAGTTGGCACTGCACTCTTCTCTAGAGATTCATCTTCAATAACTTCTCTCACACTCTGAAGAACAAACAAGGAACCTCAGACTCTAAATCTTCATTTTAACGGCTATCATCTCGATGAGCAAAATTTACCAGATAGAAAGACGGCAAGTGTGAAAACTCACCTTACCAGAGGGACTTCAACACCACTGAGAAAATTGAGAGAGAAAGAGTGAGAAGTGAAAAATACAGTCGTTATTGGCCCCGCACAAGAAATAGAAATTCAAAATTGATGACTTGATGTGATGGATAACGATCATATTTTTCATTTTTTATGGATAAAAAATGAGAAACAAACGGGGCTTAGTTGGTAAACTTAAAGAAATTGAATAAGTCAGTCCACCATCCATTTAATGAATAATCACCCATCTGGTTTTCCCTTTAAAAATTTAATTTATCGAAAATATTAAGGGTTAGTTTAGTTTCGTTTCGTTTTGGTTTTCCATCTTCTGTCTACATGAATTAGTTCATTAAAGTCTTGATTTTTTAAAAGTATCAACTACGCCCCCCAATTTTGAACTTCACAGGTTGTAGAAAATGAGCATCCTGGGCTTATTTCTCCACCAAATTTCATCAAATTGAGTTGGATCGAATTATTCCTAAGTTTCTCCTGTTATTGTTACAAAATTTTATTTATAAGAATCTCATTGGTTCTCAATTGATTATGTTCTTTCACAAACGGTCAACATTTGAGGTGCCAATCGTTTCAATTGACGCGAACTCTTCAGAAAAATCAATTTATTATTTCTAGAATAATTTTTATCTATCGATCACCGCCCCCTTTTAGTTGATGCTCTCAAGTTACTAAGATTGACTTTCATCATTGGCCAATAATACTCTCTCTAGTCTCTATGAACGAGCTCTCCTCGACAAAAAGAAATGGACTTGAAATTTAACCTTTACCGAAATGGACTTGAAATTTATTTTCTAACTTTTGAATTGTTTTTCTCTACGGACGTTACAAGATTCTTTCATGGATTAGTTTTTGACCAAAAAACATGAATCTTGTCAGGTGTATAACGACATTCACTGCTTCATAATCACTTTGTCAAAATACAGCTTGCATTTGTCTTTTGCTTTTATCAAAGCTGCTTTACTGAAAGTATAATACGTCGCCGTATTTGTATTTCCATCCCAAATACTCCGCCATTTTTAACCTGTTACCCACTCTGAACTATGCAAACGGAAAGCGAAAATTCATTGCAAAAAAGTAAAATAGTGTCGGGAATTGGGTTCTAATTAATGTTCCCTCCAAATCCAAATCTCCCTTTTTCTTGGAAACCCCAAAATTTCAGCTTTTTCTTTTTCTTTTCTTTTCTTATGAAACCAACAAATTTAAAGAAAATTGGGATTCTGTTCCGTTATGTGTTGTTGCATTTGCATCTTGAAGTTTAAGATGCATTCTTCTGTTTGAAGTAGAACCCACATCTTGATTTCACTGATTATTTGCATAAATTTCTTTATAAAATAAAGGAAGTCCAATTTTTATTTATTAATTAGTGGTTAGTTGGGGAGATGTTTGTATTAATGATCTAGGGTTTGTGGGCTTCAAGATTTTGAGTTGACTTTTGGGGTTTTGCTTATTCAATTTCCTGTTTAGCAGATTAATTCTTGGTGGCCTGCAAAAAATATAGCTAAGATAATCTTTAAAAAAAAATCAAGATTCAGTTTTGGTGAAGCATTTGAAACAGAAAAATGGCAGAAGCGGCAAAAGTAAGGCTCGTGCGTTGCCCCAAGTGTGAAAATCTCCTCCCTGAGCTCCCAGATTACTCTCTTTACCAGTGTGGTGGCTGTGGTGCTGTTCTAAAAGGTATAATATATACAGAAGTGTGCGTCTGTATGTGCGTGTTTTGTTGGACTAAGTGGAGCCAAATCATACTCAGGATAGTTTAGATATATTTTCGATTCAAGGATATATATACATCTTATTCTCTTTAGTGAAAATAGTGAGTGGACATAGCTTTCACATTGAGCGCAAATTACTTCGCGAATGTCTGTGCTTAGCTAATTTCTGTTGCTTTTTTTTTTTTGTTATTTAACTTGTTATTGCTCTAGAAAGCAAGAATTATGGTTTAATCCTTGACCAGTTTTTTATATGCATTTGTAACAAAAAAGGTACCCTGTATCTTCATGTATATATTAGACAACATACAGATATCATATGGTTATGTAATGAATTCTAATTGCAGATTCTATGTGCCTAATAAGCTGGATATTATATGTGTTTGTTCAATCATCACCAGAGGTGTTAAAACTGAAAGATTTATGGTTATGATTATTTGGATAGAAAGAGTAAGTGGTCTTGAATGAAATTTGAAATCTTGTTATGGTTTCTTCTGATGGTAAAGCCAAAAAAGTAGTGGATATTATATTACATTACATTATGATTGTGTATGTACTCCACATGTTAATATGACGTTCCTATATTAATTTAATCACGTTTATGAACAGAACAATTCAAAATGATAATCAAGACATAATATTTATGATGTTTGAACTGATATGCATGTGAAGTTGTAAAATTTTAATTGTTAATTATGGTTGGTTTAATGACACAGCTAAAAAGAATGGGCTTATGGAAGATGGGTTGTCAGAGATATCTGATGATGCGAAAGGTGTAGAAATTTCCGAGAAAGGTAGTATGCTTAATGTTTCTGAGGTGGGTGTTGAAAGTAGTGTGGGAATTGAACATAATAGAACAAATGAGAGAAATGATATCGACATAGTGGTTTTAAATGGTAGTCCCACAACCGGAACAGAAAATAAGGAAGTACCATTCAATTCCCGTGTGAATAGAAAAGAAAGAGACAGAACTAGAAGAGCAGAATATTTTGATGAAGAGTACAGCTCTTCTGCAGAGGGTATGATTAACGATAGGAATCAGGGTAAAGACAGTAGCATGGACATGAAAAAGCCGATATATTCTAATTTTCATAGTGAAAATGAGCTTGATGAAATTGGGCATCCAATGAGATCATTGAGGTCTAGGCCTGCTATGGACACGTGGAACCTGGAAAGAAATCAATCGGTGGCTTCTTCAGCAAATACCAGAAGTGTAGCCCCACATGGGAGGTTTGATAGTTCTCTGTATCATGGTGAGAGGCCATCGAGCTATGACATAGACTCTTATTATAGATATGGTGAGAGGACAAGATATCAGGATCATGCTATGGATGGATTTGCTAGAGTTGAAAATTTAGAGAATGATCGGGCTGAGCTCCTAAGGAAACTAGATGAATTAAAGGATCAACTAACTAGATCTTGTGATTTAGCAGAAAAACCTAATGATAGACTCGGTACTGATAGAAGGATGCCTCCAACTCCACCCGATCCTTATGGTAGACATCATGCTGCTTACGTGCAAGAAGGCTTGGCTAGTTCGCATGGTGTTAACCAGCAACCCCTTGGTTCCAATGATTTGAAAACCCTGTATTCAAGTTACAATCGTGGACGCATTCCTCACATGGATAAATTTGGTTCAACAATGCAAGACTCGTATCCTCAAAGGAACTTCCCACCCGAGTTCTTGGGGTATGGTGATATTTATCAGCCAGAAATGCTCCATGGGCCTCCTAGTCAGCCGCCACCTAAATTTTTGCAACGGCCATCTCATGAGCACCATCCAGGTCACTACATGGATATCAATCGCAACCTTTTCGCATCACATCCACATGAAACCTTTTTTCACCAGCCTGCATGTTCTTGTGTGCACTGCCTTAATAATAACTGGCATTTGCCTCCTAAAATTCATCAAAGGTCTCGAGATGACCCCAATCTTCTATACCATCCTAATTCTGCTCTGCAACGTCCCCAGGGTTATATATCTGAAGGGTCCAATTCTCATCAAATGCATTCTCGACAGCCCCTAACAATGAGTTCAAATAATGCTGATTTTGAAAATGGTGGTTTAATTTACCACCGTCCTAAAAGGTCAGTGGTAGCCCATGGGAGTGGACGATCATGCAGTCCCATTGCAGGTGGTGCCCCTTTCATAACATGCTGTAACTGCTTTGAGTTACTGAAACTGCAGAGGAAGCACATCTCAATGGTGAAAAACCAACAGAAAATAAAATGTGGAGCTTGTTCTTCCATAATCTTGTTTGAGCTTGGGAACGATGGGATTATTATTTCAGTCCTTCCAAACATTGACCAAGTTCAATCTGACACTGAAAATGGTTCTACTGGAACACTGGATGAAAATTTTAATTATTCGCATGGTGATTGTGGAGAAAATGCTGTTGATATGGACCCCTGCTCAAATGCTTATGACGACTCCGAACCCAAGTACTCTCCAAGAGACAAGAAATCAAATTCTAGCGAGTCTGGGAAGCGGCAGGACCCTCTTTCTCTATCTTCCAGTTTCTCTGAGAATGAGCAGAGACTGGACATTGTAAATGCTAGAACAGATGTTTCTCCTAGTGCTGAGTTGCCTTTGGCTTTTAAAGAAGTCAGGTCTTGCCCAGTTCCTGATTCACTTCCTCAGGAATGTCCTGATCATTCTTCTGCTAATAATATGGTCAATCGATATGAAAAGGGTAACAAAAGTAAACGATCTGAGCAGGAGAAGGTTTGCCTCGATAAGCTTACGTCTCGACAGAATTCTGTAAAAGATGCACCTGTGGCAACTGAGATGGACGTATCACTGAATGCATTTTCAAATACCAGTGTATCACAGGACTCGATAGACACGAGTAAAGAAGATCAACCAAGGATCAATAAAGGGGGTGAGTCGTTCTTCGTGGGTCTCATCAAAAAGAGCTTCAGAGACTTCTCAAAGTCTAATCAAAATGTAGAGGATAGAAGATCGCAGGTTTTTGTCAATGGGCATTTTATACCAGATCGTTTAGTTAAGAAGGCTGAAAAGCTGGCTGGACCTATTCAACCTGGAGGGTACTGGTGAGCACATGGACATAAGATTGTGGCTCATTTTATATGGACTAAATTTGCATCCCTGAGTTCACCATTTATGTAGTGAATCCTGTTTCCATATATTTATCAAAAGAAAAAAAGAACCCTTCTGCTATAGATTTCAATATAAATATCTCAAATACAGCATACTGAAAAATGAATTATTTGAAAGACACTAATGTTGGTTTATGTTTTCAACTGCACACCTCCCCGCACTTCTCTCTATGTCCCCCACTTCTTTCTTTCCGCTTAAATAATACATCTTCTGATATCAGAGAATAATTTTGTAGCTATATTGTGCACCCTCGTGATTAGTGGCTGTGATCTTGTCTTTTTGACTGGAAACACTAATGGAGGTTTTTGCAAATTCTATGATAAACCAGGTATGACATTCAAGCTGGATTTTGGGGTGTGATGGGACATCCTTGTCTTGGGATTATCATGGTGAGTCAATTAATATCTGATGCATAACACCCTTTTCCTTGAAAAGAACTTTATTTCATAGCTTGTTGTATTATTCAAGAAAAGAAAAGTAGTAACGATTTCCATTATGCTGGAACATTAATGTTATGCAGCCAAATATTGAGGAATTCGATTACCCTATGCCAGAAAATTGTGCTGCTGGAAACACAGGGGTTTTTGTAAATGGGCGTGAACTTCACCAGAAAGATTTAGATTTACTTGCTAGCAGAGGTCTTCCAATCACACGACACAGGTCTTACGTTGTTGAGATTTCTGGGAAAGTGATGGATGAACACACTGGTGAAGAACTAGATGGCCTTGGCAAACTTGCCCCAACGTAAGTTCTTCTCCTTTTTTTGTCATAAATTGTACTTAGTGTTCTCCTATTTTTTTATATTCAAGGAAGAAAATAATAGCATACAATTCATATCATATTGATTTATTTACTAACAATTAAGTCTTAATGAATGCACAAATATAGGTAAGATTTACCCGCAAGGGTAACAGGTTTTCCTCTCTGCATCCTTATATTTTATCACATATGAATAGCAATACTATTGATCTTAATACTATGATTATGTTATAAGTCCAATTCATATTTTAGTAATATTTGCCTGTTGTCTTCTGAGAATTCGTCAATGGTATAGAGAATGTACAAGTCCCAGTTTAGGTTCTAGTTTCTGTAGTTAACAGTAGACTTTGGACTTCTGTCTTCTTCAGGATAACAGTACGAAGAAGTTAGGTAGAAATTTTTATAGTTCTTTTAATTATGGAAGCAATTTTGAGTTTTTTTAGATCCGTATTCACTGTCCTTTCGGTTAATTTGCTATTTTATTTTTTAGAAGTTCTACTTAACTTTGGCGTTCATTGCTCTAGCATTAGGCATAATTTTTAGATGAGTTTTGCTGAACATCCATTGTGTTGTTTGGCTGAGCTTATAAGGTACTTACAAGTACCTTTTTTGAAAAAAAATGTCTCTACTTACTTATCAAACAAGGTACGCAGCCAAATAGGTTCATATCAATTCTATAAACAACGCATTCTTTCCCACCAAGCAATTTCTACGCGCATGTACTAATGATTATTGAAATTTGAACAGGGTCGAGAGAGAAAAGCACGGTTTTGGTATGAAAGTTCCCAGGTTTCTTGCGCAATTGCAGCGCTAGTTGCAGATGCTTGATGAAGACTTGATTTGGTGGCTACATTCTATGCAAAGTGGTGCATGTTGTGAAAACTCGTTTGTTGTTTGCTGTATTTGAAAAAATTTCATTCATATATTTGTTTCCATGTTTTGGATCATTCATCAGTTAGCAAGTGCTATGACTGCTTTTGCTTTGCTTGCTTTGGTTTTGGTAAACTTTGTTCTCAACAATTTTCTACTAAAAAAAGATCGAATTGTAATTAAAAAAATTCTTATTACATTTTTATTGCCTTCTCTTTTTCATCCAATTTTATTATATTTTTGTATTTGGATTATTTACTTAGATATTTCTTTATTTTTTGTTATCAAAGAATACTATAATATTATATATGTTTTTTGTATTTTGATTATTTATGTATTTAATTGAGGCGACTTAAATTTTTTATTCTTTTAAAAAATATTTTTTATCACATGGGAGGGGAAAGATGATGATGAGGTTCGAACATCTACCTCCTACGCGCGAACTTTCCACTAGTTTTTAGTTCCAAGTGAATGTTATTTTAAATGAAAGTTTATCAAAAGTCGAATAAATTCTATAAAAAATTTTAAAATGAAAGTTCCATACAAATATATAAAAGTTCATACTTTAAAAAAAATCTAATTTTTATTTTATTTTTTAGAATGAACAGACGACTCTCATGCTGAAGTTGGTGGATTGAGTTATATTGATGGTTCAAATCCATACATATTGTACAAGCTTCAACTTCAGTTGGATGCAGCTTCGATCAACTTATGTATTATTTTAAAATTAAAAGCGACTTGGATCAATCATTTATACACTAAGAATTTGTTTTTAACAATTTAATATTTATTTTCTTGACCCATCAACTAAACTTCACTTCGTCGGCCAATTAATTATCTCATGATCTTAACTCATCAACCGATAACAAAGAGTAGTTTATTTATTTTTAATTTTTTTATTGTATTATTTTTTCGTCATAATATTTTATTTCTAGAGGTGAATAGTTATATACTTTTATAAATATTAGTCAATGTTTGACAAGATTAAATTAAAGTTTAAATGATTATAAATTGTGTGTCTAATGAAATATGTTGATGATAGGTAAATGTTTATTTGATATAGATAAAAATGAGATTTTTAAGAAATCTTGATTTCAAAAAAAAAAGTTGATGAAATGTGTGTTAAAAATTTATTGATTCAGAGCCTGTTTGGTTTAGATTTTACAGTTTTACAGTAAATCAATTCTCATTTTTCAACCACACATTCTTCAATAAAATTATATTTTACATCACATCAATACTTTTTTCTTCTTTTTCAACCATACATTTCCCATCATATCACTATTCAAAATCAATTCTTCCTCCAAAAAATCTAAACCAAACAAGCTCTCAATAAAACGTGTGATTGAAATTAGTTGTTGACTTTGATTTATAATTTATTTTATTTTTTAATTAAATCAAACAAGGGCTAAATAATAATTGTGACTCCGATAATATATATATATATATATTAAAAATAAGTTTGACTAAAAGTTCTATAATTTGATATAGGGTAATTGTCCTAGGCGTATAATGCTATGTGTACAAAGCATTATTCATAATAGTGTCCATAATGACCTGACCCCTATTAGAGGGGTACCGGGTAACATGTGGCCATTATGAACATAGCTATGTACCCATAGCATTGTTCTTGGCACAATGCAAAATTTATGGACATCAAGGTTGTACATTGCAAAATTTATGAAATTCAAAGTTGTATTCCGCAAAACTCATCAAATCGAGGATTGTATTTCGCAGCATATACCAATTTCAGGGTCAATTTGCACACGAACAAGGAAATGAAGGAAAAAATCTCTCTCGTTGAAATCAAATCCAAATTCTTCTTCTTCTTCTTTGCTTAATCCTAGTATTATAAGCAAATTCCATTTCCCTTATAAATTAACTTCAATTTTCTTCCATTTTCATATCCCATAATGAAATCCACTCAAGAAATTCTTGTTTTTTATTTTTTATTTTTTTTTTAATTTTTTATATATAAGTGTGGAGATGATGAAACAAAAACATCCTTGATGTTTATATTGATTTTGGCCTTCAAAATTCATTTTAACGGAGAACTTATTAAATGTGGGCAAATAGGAGGATTTTTCGCAACGTTTAGGCCATTTAGGGGAATTTTGTACCAAAATGAAAGAATAGAGGGTATTTCACAAAATAGGCAAACGTTAGAGGATATCATGCCAATTATACTTTGATCAAGATATCTAAACCTATTAAAATTAGCTTTCTTTAACTACCCTAAACATTCCGTGAAAAGTAAAGCTTAGAAATCAGTGCGATTCGTTTCTTTACTCTTGTCGGTTCTCGTCATAAATAGGGACTAACTTCACTTTTACTCCCCTACTTATGGCCTAAATAACGTATCAATCCTGATTTATTCATTTTCAATCGCGTATGTTATGGGATTCATATATTTTTTTTCTTTCAATTTTTCATTGATGTGTTTAAATAACTTTTATCAAAATTTACTAAAAATCTATTTTTTATTTAAATAAAAGGCTAAAATGTAATTAATATAAAAAAAAATAAAAAATTAAAGAGTGGGTTGGAGCCTAATTTTTAAGGGAATTGCTATTTACACACCGCGATCAATAATAAAAATCGTGAGCCCCTATTGGGGGAGGGGTTGTACACCAGGGTGTCAACTGACTCCTTAGTGTACACATAACAAAACCCAAATTTTAAGGATCAATATTTTTGAAATAAAGAGCATATTATCTTTATCAAGTCTTTTGAATATGTTCTTAGATTGACCTAAAATATTACTTGAGACTATAATTTATTGAAAATTTAGACGCATTTCGATAATTGAAACTAATCGAAGAATTGTTAATTTGTTCAATTAAAAAAAATAGTATCTCAATTCTATTGATTAATGTGAAAGTGACTTCATTGCCATTAAATTAGACCGACACTGCTAGATAACATTACTCGATAATGAAAGTTTAGGGACAAATTTATTACATTTTAGAGGTCGAGCGTTAATTAACTTATTAGGGCAATATGGCAGGGACCAATGGTACAATTTTCTGTATATAAATCATCGAAGCAAAGCTTAGCGACTGCCATCGCCTGAGTAACGATTGTATGGGAGAGAGCGAGAAAAGCTTAAAACTGAAAGATAAGAGTGGATAATAGTGAAGAAAATGCTTTACAATTGGAAATATTGGTGGAGATCTCTTCACAACCACAATTGCTTTATAATCAAGTTGGGTGTTTCAAGTCTTTTAGTGGGTCTTGCATTTAGGCTTCTCTACACTCGATACACTGAGATTTCTCCTATTTCTGACACCCCATTTCTTGATAATGCCCGGATTTCACCACCTGTTAATCCTCTAATTTCTCAAGAAAATACAGATGGATTTCCTCCCGAAGGTCAGATCTTTTTGCTTTCTAATTCCCTCATATATGTATGAAAATTGAAATGAGGTGGAAAAGTATTGATGAACAAGAGGTTACTGTAATGGTGATCTTATAGTAGTTTGAGATCTGTAAAGAAATTGAAATAAGTTTTGTATTGGTTTACAGCACGTTTGGCTCAGGTTGAAAGGGCGTTACTTTACTCATAAAATAAGAACTTCGCTTCTTTTCAGCTTTTAAGCGTAGTGTTGATGGAATTATGCAGTAAGTTGTACAGTGAGCCTTAATTTACGTTGAGGTTGCGTTTGGTGCTCTGTATGGACAATATTAGGTGAATGATGAATTATGGTGGATAATATTCTTTAATTTTTTTAGTAGAAAAAAATATCGTTTGTACTATAACAAAATTTGGAGGGTGGAGATGATTTTAGATCAAATAAGATAACTAGTATATGTTACATTCATTGGAGATGGTTATAGACCAAATGAGTTAACTAGTATACATTTAATTTACAACGAATTATCGCTTAATCCACCATAGTACCATCCGCCTATTATTATCTATTCTAATTTCATACTGAATTTTTTATATGGTCTAATACGGTGCGCCAAACACAACGTGAATCTCATGGTTATAGTAATGAAATTAGTCTTCATTTCAGATAAGAATTTCTATTTTTGTTGAATTCAGTATATAAGTTTATGATGGGTTATTGTCCTGCTTAGATATGTTCATTGGCTATGTTCATTGGCCTGTTTTGGTTGTCTTGCTAACAATTATAGATTGATCTGCTGCTGTACTAAACCCGCTTGAATGGTATGATCCCTCCGTCACCCTTGGAAGGGATGATTTTATAGTTCTTGGTTTATGAATGTACATTGTTAGGTGTTATTTGTCATATTAATATGTCACTATAAGATTGCGAATTTGGTTATGGATTAAAAGTTGTTGATTCGTATACTACAGATGATGCTGGAAAGTGTAATATTTTTATCGGGGATTGGATTCCTCATCAGGGAGAACCCATCTACACAAATGAAAGTTGCAGCTTTATCGATGGCCCCCAGAATTGTATGAAGAACGGGCGGCCAGACACGGGTTATCTCCATTGGAAGTGGAATCCCCGTGGTTGCAAGTTGGCTCAATTTGATCCAGATAGGTTTCTTGAGTCGATGAGGAATAAAAGTTGGGCACTGATTGGTGATTCAATATCACGAAATCATATCCAGTCATTGATATGCATTCTCTCAACGGTAAAATTGGAAAAGACGTTTCTGTCATTGATTCACTGTCTTGTCTTGATAATTTTGCAAATGCTATGTATTTGCCTCAAAAATCTTTTTTATTTTAATGCCCCTTTTTTATGGAGGGGGATGGTGAGGTGGTTTATATTCTTCACTAAGATTATTGTTATTAGGAGGCTTGTAATGCATCAAAACTGTTGCTCGTCAATGCTGTTTTTTGCTATCTTCCTTACCTGGAACTATTTTGACAGCCAAGTTTTATTGTTCGGTGGTCAAACTTCTCTGGCTTACCTCGTACTTTCGGGGGGACTTTGGAGTAATTGATTTCTGGCAGAGGGCAAAGAATTTGCTGCATTTGGGTATATCAGAAATTGCCTAGGCTCCAAATGTTTTCAAAAAAAGAAAAATTAAATTCCAGGATTGCTTTTGAAATTTACATGTAGTATTATATAGCTAGATTCTTTTCTTTCTTTAATTATTCTTGAAATTGTTCCATTATGGTATCTTGAGACGTGACTTCGTTTTCTCTGGATTTAGTTAATCTTGAACATAACTTTATTCACTTACCTTTATTTGACTTCCAAGTGCCTCAACTGATGAGGATACTCGGTGATATTTTTTCGTGTATATTCTCAAAGGGGACATTAAAAAGTAGTTTAGAACTTTTCCTATTCTGAGCATTATGTTGTTTACTTTGTAATTCATCTGATTTGTCTAGCAATTAATCTAGTGCCTGACTGGATTGTCGGTAATTTAAATTCCAATAACACATCATGTTGCAATCAAAAATGTTATTCTGCAGTCTCATGCCATTGACATTAAGTTATTTTGCCTGCAGATAGAAAAGGCTGTTGAAGTTTACCATGACGAGGGATACAAATCGAGACGATGGATTTTCCCCACATACAACTTCACTATATCAGTTATTTGGTCCCCTCTCCTTGCAAAAGCCGCCATTTTTGAAGACATGAATGGCGTTTCAACATCTGAGATTGAACTATATCTCGACATTCTTGACAAGAATTGGACTAAACAGTACCAGAGCTTTGATTACATGATAATTTCTAGTGGTAAATGGTTCGGCAAAAATGCAATCTACTATGAGAATAACAAGGTTCTAGGTTGCCACAACTGTCCTAAGAGGAACTTCACAGAACTCGGGTTCAAATTTGCTTATCAAAAAGTCCTCCACAATGTTTTTGATTACATTATCAGGTCGAACCACAAAGGCATGATCTTTTTCCGGACCTCCACACCCGATCACTTTGAGAATGGAGAATGGTTCAGTGGTGGGTCATGTAGAAGAACAGTGCCAGCAAAGGAAGGTGAGTTCAGGTTAAGTGATGTGAACAGAGTCCTCCATGAAGTAGAGTTAGAGGAATTTGACAAGGCATCTGCTAAAGCTTCTGAAAACGCTGTAAACCTTAAACTTTTCGACGTAACTCCTCTTTCATTATTGAGACCGGACGGACACCCAGGTCCTTATAGATTTTTTCAACCATTTGCTAAAGATAAGAATGCGAAAAGGATAAATGATTGTCTGCACTGGTGTCTACCCGGTCCGATTGATTCTTGGAATGATCTGTTAATGGATATGGTGTTTAACAGTTGAGAGTATTAGATGGTGGATGACTATTTAATCCTCCACCTGTAAATAATACAGCTCGTTTGTGTTCGAATTCTTGCTTTTGTCCTCGGCTAGCTTTTCGTATAAATTTTGTTACCAGTAGAAGAGTTAAAATCTGTTGCGTTCACAATTTTACTAGGGATGTCCATGGGCTGACCGCATTATTGTAAGATTAGTTCCACCGCACCTCAGGTTGCCAAGCTCCTCATGCCTGGCCTATAAGGCCATGGCCTGGTGACCATGAAATGATGCTTTGTTTCATTAGTTTTTAGTATCTTTTAAATAACAATGTCATTAAATTTACTAGAAAATCTTCAGGATGTCCTGAAAATCAATGGATGTATTTGGTTTGCTGTTTTCAGATTTTAATTTTCCAAAACGCCCAAATCTTGTTTAGTGTGATATTTTCGAAAAAGCATTTTGAAAAACAAGTTTAAACTTATAACATGAAATTCAAAATGTATTTTTGACTTTTTGAATTTTTTCAATGAAAATTTTGAAAACACTTAAAACATGGAAAATAAGCATTTAAATAAAATTTTATTTATCTAAAATTTTAAAGGAAAAAATTCTAGAAAAATAAAATTCATGTAAAAAAGTTAATGCTTATTTACATGAAAAAATTTAAAAAATATATATTTTAACATAAAATTTTTCAGTCCATTTCATTAGTTTTTATTTAAAATTCGTACGTTTTGCCAACTGATAGGAATGTAAAAATGCATATTTTTCCCTCTTTATTTTATGAGCTCTTATGTTGATTTTATGTCAAAATGTACTCATTACGCTCATATTTTGATCTAGGTGGAAATTATATGAACATGACGTAATTTGGAAGAAATAAGTGAAAATTGACCAAATTGGAAGACAGTGATAATTCAGGGACTAAAGTGCAAATATTCTAAACTTGTTTTTAACCTTGGGATGACGATTCGAGAGTATTAGATGTTAATTGTATCACATATCAACTTTCAAGTTGAAAAGGGTTGCACCAATTTTCAACCTCCTATTGAGACTAGATTTTGACATGGAAAAAGATTGGATTTGAAGATAGTGTCTGAATCAAAGTTGTAGCCCTTTGAGTTAGCTTTTCAACTCATCTTGAATCATCTCAATCGGATATCGTTGTTGAAAGATATGACCAAAACACTGAAAACTGTTCAGTTGGGCACGCTCGCCCGAACCTAAAATTCAAATACAGCAATCATTTTGTTGGCCTGGGCGGCCGCCCCACTTTCTAATGGGCGCTCGCCCAGGCCAAATCAGGGAAAAAATTTTGGTTTTCGAATTTAAGTCAACTACCTATGGAAACAACTATAAATACATATTTTAAAACCCTAGAACACACCTAAAAAGCAGAGAACGCCTCCAAACTCCGTTCTTCTCTATTTTTCTTTTAGATTCATGAATTGTAACTAACTCTTGATACTTGATT
>CAIGRO010242666.1:0-10287 GCA_903798355.1 Fraxinus baroniana
TTCTTCACCATCAACACCTCGTTCACCCACATTTCTAGATTCTCCCACCAGACGGTTCAAATCGAGCAATCAAGATTAAAACACAAGTAGAAGGGGCCCTTTCCTTTTATATATGTCTTGTTACTACTAGACAAGCCAATTGCTCATCAATGCAAAGTTCTCTTGGCTTACCATATTTTTTGCTCTTGTTAACTTTGTTTCAACAACCACCCATTTCTCACCATGTTAATACAAGTAAAATTCATTAATCTTCTTTAAGAATAGCTAGTTGACTGTGATTAAGTATCGGCCGTAAGAATCTTTCATTACATATTAAAAAAAAAAAATTATTGTGCTGTCTAATCCAACTTATCTTGCACGTCAAAAACTATACCAATTTTGTATTGTTTTCCACAATTATTTGACAATGTTTAAAACAGATCCATGGTAGTTGAAATATGGATTGATTTGATTCCGATACGGTCATATTTGATGTCAAATCTTGTCTGCTAAAATGCATATTGGATTCTGATTTGAAGTGGACATGTTATTTTTTCCATGTGGGGTTGAATCCTTTATTTAGCTGCAGAATTATTGGTATACACCAAAAATTGGCCCAACACATAGCATCTTCTGTTACAGCTGCCTAAGCAGCAACTACATTTATAACCTATAAACAGCTCAGTTATGGGGCATGGCTGGTCCTTTATGTAGATGTGGTTTGTTTGGTAGGATAGTTCGTATTATAATAGTGAGAAAAAGTTATAGCAGAGTTCTCGATTAATAAGTGATGTAGACTTTAAATGGACGGTTTTTAAATATTGAAAGGATAAGGTTTTTACACGAGTGACATTTTAAAGGTAAAAGTAGATCTTATTCTTATGCAATCAAACTCCCCTAGGTGACCCACTTGGTCCCACATGTAATGGAAGTTTGGAAATGGGGAAAAGGGTGCATTCGATGGTGGCACTGGAACAATTTTTTTTTTTTGTTTAAACTAAAAATAAGGATATAATGTATTTTTAATTACGTTTCAACTTTTTAATAGCAATGTGGATAGGAGCCGTTTGGGGAGCATGATGTTACAAATTTCAAGAGTTGAAGATCTAAATGTGAAGGAATAAATGTTGAGATTGATTCACGTGAATTTAATAGGACGGAAAGTTTTTCTATAAAGTTACACCCAACCTTATGTTCCTCGAGGATTAGCTTTCTGTATACATTTTTTCTTTATATGTCCCTGATTTAAGCACGGAGGAGATACAATGACATGATATGCTTCAATTTGAATATGTAGTGCTTGGTCAACTTCGTGACCTTAGGTCGTCCTAGGTACATATTTTGGTAGCATCAAGTATTGTATCTCAAACACGTGATCTAATATATTAGAATCGAACTTGACGGACTTGTTCTTGTAGTTGACCAAGTATACTAGTAATTTCTCAAATTTTTAAGAAGTTCTCAATAATTCACGAGTTGAATGAACAATCCGACAATTCAATACTCTGGACGAATCAATAGTCAGGTTGGTCTGAGACAGTTAAAATTTTGCGAACTTGTAATCCATTTTTTTTTTAATGTACATGTTATTGTGTTTGTTATGTACACACGAAAGGCCCAAGACACATTAATTTTAATGCGTCATGATCTTCTTGTTTGGTATAAGAGGGTCGGCAATTTTGGAGCCCACGTTTTCCAACTGCTAAGAATTTTATTTCGAGATTTGCCGGTTGGTTGGCCAGGATGTCAGTTTTGATCATTCAATTGGAGTCATGACAACAATGAAAGGGCTGTTGTTTGACACTGACTATTAATAATTTTAAATAGAGTAACCATAAACCTTTATTTTTAGTCAATTTTTATTTTTCAAATTAGGTTAATTTAAATAATATATTATATCGTTGAAACTTTAAGGGTGAGTTTGATTGTGAATATGGAATTTGCATAGAAAGAAAATAAATTATAGGCAAACTTCTTTGTATTGAAATTATTAATTAAATGTGTTTGATTGATTTAGTTTTCAATTTAGAAAATATTATACTTGTCTATTTTTTATTGGTGTGTAGATGAGAGAGAAGATGATAAACGGGAGAGAGAAAGAGTAAAAGATAGTGAATTGATCGGAAAATTAAAACAACCACTTCCTAAAGAAAATGTTCTCCTTGTTTTTGAGGAAAATATGGTTACATGACTAAAAGTTGAAAAATATTTTTCATGAAAAAAAGTTGTCATCAAATACCCCAAAAGCAGAAATTCGAGTGAAAAAATGACATTTTTCATGAAAAATAAAGTTAATCTAAGTTATAACCTCGTTCCTACCTTTGATCGAGGGCTAATGAAGAGGGAACTGGCATCAAGGTGAAAAACATTTGGGAGCCATTATATACCTCCACCATTGTTATATATATCCACTTTTTAAAAGAGAATTAGATAATATTTTCAATCTTATGTAAAATTAATTAAATAGACATATAAAATTAAATAAAAACATCTCTAGAAATTCATCAACTAATCTTTATTTTCATTAAACTCATTTGAACCTTTTTATATTCTTTTAGAATTTATGTTTAACTACAACCCTAAAATGCTCAAAATTAATCCTGGCCAAAACCCTTTTCATAAAGGAATCTAAAAGCCATAAGAGAAATTTGATGAGTCTAATTCACTCATTGAACTACTATCTCTAAATTATAATTTTCAGCTTGTTCTTTAGCACTTTTGAGCGTTTTGATGTGTTCGTTCATGTTGTTTTGTAGTTTAGGTAATTTGGAGAAAATAGTGTATTATGAAGCTTGGGATGGAACCTAGTGTTGATCATAGAAGTGGGCATGAAGAAGAGATGAAAGAAAAAGGAAAATGAAGTGGAAAAGAGACGAAAATAGAAACAAATAAATGATGCAAGTAACGGGTGCCACAGCACCGCATGTGGGCGCCTAGGTTCCCAAATCAGCAGAGAGCTAGGCGCCGCAGCGCCCATCCACGAAAAAATAGTGCAAAACTGCTGGCGTTGAGGCGCCAGCCATAGGGCGCTATAGCGCCAGCAGAAGAACAATCGAGAAGGAAAGAATTTTTTTATTTTTTTTTTGTAGATTATTCGGCCTGGTCCAACTCCAATTTGTTTTGATACTTTAAGAGACTATAAATACAAACTAGAAGGCCAAGTTTAGAGGAAGAAGATGGCTTATGAGGCAAGCAAGAGAAGGAAATTTATGATACAATTGTCCATCTAGGTTCTTTTCTAGAAATTTGTGATACATTGAAGATGAATGGAGTTACTTGTGAGGCAATTAGACTCTGTCTCCTCCTTGAGGGATAAAGCTAAGGCTTGGTTCCAGTCACTATCGTATAATTCTATTACTACTTGGGATGACTTAGATCAGAAATTCCTCACCAAGTACTTCCCACCTTCCAAGTCAGCTTAACTTCAGAGCGAAATTTGTCAATTCTGACAATCTAACTTCGAGCCATTTTATGAACATGGGAGAGATTCAAAGACCTGCATAGAAGGTGTCCTCAACATGGTTTTCAGAATGGATGCAAATTGAGATCTTCTACAACGGGCTAAATGGGCAAACAGGAACCATAGCGGATGCAGCTGCAGGGGGTATTTTATTAGCTAAAACAGCAAATGATGCATATGCCCTATTGGATGACATAGCTACAAACAATTACCAATGGCCGAGTAAGAGATCAATCGTAAAGAGAGTAGCGAGTATACATGAAGTGGATCCTATCACTGCACTAGCAGCTCAGGTTTCATCACTGATTAATCAGATAGCTACACTTACTACTCGGAGTAATCAACAGAAGACAAATTCGGTTATGGCTGCTTCTTTAGCACATCAGGAGACAGATATAGCAAATGAGCAAGCTCAGTATGTCAACAGTAGGAATTACAATTAGATAGGAAACTACACTTCTAATCATTACCATCCTGGGCTTCGAAATCACAAGAATCTATCATATAGCAATAACATGAATGTACTTCAACCTGGGTAGGCCATTCTTAGCAACATGAAGAGCCCTAATCGATGTACAAGGAGGGATTCTGACATTGAGAGTGAATGAAGAAGAAGTGATGTTCAATATCTACCAAGCAATGAGACTTTCGGATAACACCATTACTTGCTATAAAATTAACTTCATAAATTTTGTCTTGAAGGAAGAGAAAGTATTTATTGAGGATCCCTGGAGCATTGTATGATGTTTAGTGCAACAAATGATGACATTGATACTTCTGGAGGTTACATAGGAAGCAAGGAATTAATTGACTGCATATTGGCTCTTGAATTGTTGCCAGATGAAGATGATCCATCACGGAGTGAAGATATTCAGAATGTAGTGGATTCAGATAAGAGCAAGGGTAATGAAAGTAGTAAATCTAAATTGAAGCAACTTCCAAGGAAACTTCTATATCTCTGGCAATTATTTCTTCCTTACTTACCAAGGATGAAGAGGACAAATTACTGAAAGTGTTGAGAAAACACAAAGCTTCTTTGGGTTGGTCTATAACTGATATCAATGGGATAATTTCTACAGTTTGCATACACAAAATTCTCATGGAAGACTCTTACAAACCATCTATTGAACATCAAAGAAGATTGAATCCAGCTATGAAAGAAGTGGTAAGAGCAGAGATACTAACGCTACTGAAGGCAGGGATTATATTTGTTATTTCAGATAGTGCATGGGTTAGTCCAATACAGGTAGTGCCAAAGAAAGGTAGAATGACAGTAGTTAAGAACGACAACAATGAGCTAATTCCTACAAGAACAGTGACTGGCTGGAGGGCTTGCATTGATTACAAGAAGCTGAACAAAGCAACTAGAAAAGATCACTTTCCACTTCCATTCATTGATCAAATATTTGACAGATTAGCAGGCTACTCTCACTATTGTTTTCTTGATGGTTATTCTGGCTACAATCGGATTGCAATAGCACCAGAGGATCAAGAGAAGACAACATTCACTTTCCCATATGTGACTTTTTCCTATAGACGGATGCCATTTTGGATTATGCAATGCTCCAGTCACTTTTCAAAGATGTATGATGGGTATCTTCGCAGACATGATAGAGGAAATCATGGAGGTTTTTATGGATAATTTTTCTATTTTTGGTACTTCTTTTGATAATTTCCTTCACAGTCTCTCTTTAGTATTGCAACGCTGTGAAGAAAAGAATTTAGTTCTTAACTGGGAGAAGTGCCACTTCATAGTACAAGAAGGAATTGTGCTAGGCCACCATGTTTTAGCAAAAGGGACTGGAAGTCGACAGAGCTAAGATAGATACAATAGCAAGGCCGCCACCACCCACTAATGTCAGATGAATTCGGAGTTTCTTGGGACACGCTTGGTTTTGCATGAGGTTTATTAAAGATTTCTCAAAAATAGCTAAACCCCTTTGCAACCTTCTGGAGAAAGATACAATATTTGTCTTTGATAAGGACTGTCTCAGGGCATTTGAAACTATAAAGGAGAAATTGGTTACAGCTCCCGTTATGATAGTGCCAAATTGGGGCCAACCATTTGAAGTAATGTGTGATAATACTAATTATGCGATAGGAGCAGTTTTGGGACAAATTAGTGAAAAGATCTTCCGAGCAATTCACTATACTAGCAAAATCTTGAATGAAGCTCAATTGAATTACGCCGCAATAGAGAAAGAGATGTTAGCAGTTGTCTTGGCTTGTAACAAATTCAGATTTTATATCATTGGCACCAAAGTATTCATCTACATAGATCATGCAACAATCCGACATCTGTTTGAAAAGAAAGATGATAAGCCTCGCTTAATTCGGTGGATTTTGTTGTTGCAAGAGTTCGATATGGAGATCCGGGATAAGAAAGGCAGTGACAATGTAGTTGTTGATCATCTTTTGCGGTTGGAGAATGAAGAGGTGATAGATAACAATCAGATTCAAGAAACTTTTCCGACGAGCTTCTGTTAGCAGTTTCATCACAGATCCAGTGGTATGCTGATTTTGTTAACTACTTGGCTTGTAGAAGGATGCCACCTGACTTGAATTTTCACCAAAAGAAGAAATTCCTACATGATGTCAAGTCATATCTATAGGATGATCCACTTTTCTTCAGAAATTGTGCAGATGTGATGATCAGGAGGTGTGTGTCCCTATGGAGGAAACAAAATCAATTATGGAGCATTGTCATTCCTCACCTTATGGAGGTCATTTCGGTCCTACATGTACTTCTTCTGAGGTATTACAGTCGGGATTTTATTGGCCAACTCTTTTCAAGGACTGCTACGCCTTTACAAAGACATGTAACTGTTGTCAACGTACTGGGAATATTTCAAGTTGTCCAGCTTCCATTGAATAATATGCTCGAGGTGGAATTATTTGATGTGTGGGGTATAGATTTCATGGGTCCTTTTAAACCATCATTTACCAGATATATATCCTTCTTGCAGTAGACTATGTCTCAAAATGGATGGGTTGAGGTCATTGCTACACCAACAAATGATGAAAAAATTAGTTTTGAAGTTTCTGTAGAAAAACATCTTCACTTGATTTGGCACGCCTAGGGCAATAGTAAGTGATGAAGGTACACATTTCTGTAACAAACTTTTCAATTTTCTTTTGGCTAAATGCAATGTCAGGCATAAACTAGCACTTAGTTATCATCCTCAATTCAATAGACAAACAGAAATCTCCAACAGAGAGGTTAAACAAATATTGGAGAAGGCAGTGAACACAAATCGCAAGGACTGGGCTCATAAACTTGATGAAGCGCTATGGGCATATCGAACAGCCTTCAAAACGCCAATTGGAATGTCACCTTACCATTTGGTATTTGGAAAAGAATGTCACCTACCAGTTGAATTGGAACATCGAGCCTATTAGGCTATTTAACAAATTCTCCCTTTGTTTTATAAATTATTTCTCAAGTCTTTTCTACAAAAAGAAGTAAAAGTAAAAATCATATCAAACGGGCATGCATAATCAAAACTAGGGTTAATTACCCCAATAGTCACTGAACTTTACTGAAAGTTTCCACCAGAGCACTGAACTTTAAAAACTATGTAGTTAGTCACTGAACTTTCGAAACTGCAACCACATCCATCACTGAACTTTAAAAATCACTACATTCGTCACTGAACATTGCAAAGAGTTTTCTAAATGGTCACTGAACTTTACAAAAGTTTCCCAAATAGTCACCGAGTCAGTGACCATTTGGAAATTTTTTTTGTAAAGTTCAATGACTAATGTGATGATTTTTAAAGTTCAGTGATGGATGGGGTTGTAATTTCGAAAGTTCAGTGACTAACCACGCAGTTTTTAAAGTTCAGTATCCTGATGGAAATTTTCGATAAAGTTAAGTGACTATTGGGATAATTAACCCTAAAAACTATAAGTTCTTTCACTTTGATAGCATCAATACAAGTAAACATGATTTCAAAAGTAATTTTAATTTTAATATATCGTTTATATTATTCTGTAGTTTCATATTTTTTTCTTTTCGATTTTTGAATTAAGTTTCAAGTTTTATTAATCCGATTAAAATTAGTGCTATTAATCCGTTTCATATTTTATTTAATTACACTCGAGTCATTGGTCAAACGTAATTAAATGCTCTCTTATATATTTTTCAGTAGGTCAAATTTAATTATAAAATCATACTAACTTTAATAGTTATTTATAAATTTGACCTAATTTTGTTTTAAAAAAAAAAAGCTCAGTAATCATAAGATTAGTGGAAGCTATGATTTCAACCAACACTCTTTCACTCATTTATTTGAAAATGGGATATTGGATTTGGCGCACTTTAATCCACTCCTTAATTTTCTTCTTTTCCCATTGATCAAGCAGCTAATTTTTACTTTTAAAGTTTTTCTACCATATTTTAGGAAGAATAAAGAAATATGGTCATCGTCATGGAAACCGTAGTCCATGATCATTGATCAGACGCTTTGAAATAATCAAAATGCATTCGCTCCATGTGCCATGGAGATTTTATGGCTGCATAAAAGGTCAAACTCGACTTAACGCTAACTAGAAGGGAAGGATTTTGAAACTCTATAAAGTGTTCAAGTTTGGGTAGTGTTTGATAATTGAGCTTAAAAGCTTGATATGATATTACAAATTGACTTCAATTTATCTACATGTCTAACACGGCTCTCATTTTTAACACATCTAGAAAATGTGAGTATGTGCCACATTAGGATATGGGTAAATGCTGGTCCAAAATGAGAAAAACAAATATTTTAGTATTTTTTTTCTAAATATCTTTAAAAATTATAATACAATGCCATAAGAGGTGTAAATTTTGAACGATTTCTTGAGGTATCAGCCGATCCAATCGTACTCATGACAAGTGTCGTCATGGCATGAGGTGTCTAGATAGAAGGATGGTATCAAGTCTAACCCTCTATAGCCATTCCTACATAAGCTCGCCAAGTTTTGTATTGACCAGTTACAAAAACTAATGATCGACCCAACTTGTGCCTTAAGATACGAGTTAATTCCCTAAATAATCACTGAACTTTGCCAAATATTTTTAGGAGGTCACCGAACTTCAAAACTTTTCTAAATAGTCGCTGAACTTTGCAAAAAATTCCTAGGGGGTCATGATTGAACTTCAAAACTTTCCTAAACAGTCACTAAACTTTGCAAATTGGGACCCCGTACATCAATGGTTTAGTGACCCGGAGGACCTTTTTGTAAAGTTGAATGACTATTTAGGAAAATTTTGACAAAGTTCAATAACTATTTAGAGAAGTCTTGAAATTCAGTGACCCTAAAAACTTTTTCCAAAGCTCAATGACTATTTAGGAAAGTTTTGAAATTTGGTGACCTTTTGGGAACTTTTTGCAAAGTTCATTGATTATTTTGGGAATTAACTCGATGCTCAGACAAAGTCACTAGTTTTTATTTTTTTATTTTTGAATGAATGATAATATTGGAAGACTTTGCCTCAAAAGTCAATGGCTTAACATCCAAGTACCCAAACCTCCGTTGTCGGTTGTCCGTTCATACACCACCAAACTAATTATCAATGCAAGTTTGACACTTTGCAAGAAAAAGTCAGAAAAAATTCGAGTCAATAAATAATTTGCAGATAAGTAGCTAAAAATATTATCATTTGGTTTGACTTTTAATCTTCTAATGATTACCATAAATTTCGTGCAAGACCACTTTGTATTGCTTGGATTTCCAGAAGTTATATTGGATAAAACTAAGTTGATAAATTTATAAATGATTTAATAAAAAGAAATAGTCAATTTTTGAATAATAATATGAAGAGAAATGTTAGAGCTACAACTTTATTTGACAGTCCCGAACCCCACCCCCAAGTAAGAGGGCTGTGAAAAAAACTATACAATAAAACAGTACATTCAACTTTATTGTAATATGAATGTAAATCCGTATTCATTTAACACACATTTTACAACCATCCCATCACAATATTTATTCAACTATCATTATTTCACGAGTCGTATAACTTTTAAATACAAATAGTTTAAAAGGTGTTTTTCTTTAATTAATTTATTTTTTATATATTTATTTTCATTTGTAGTTTTTTAAGATCAGTTTTCTTTGTATCTTCCTGTATAGCTAACAAATGAAGTGATGATATAAACTTAAATTCGTATTATTGAGAATAAAACTTAGTTAATTATTACCATTGTACGCTTATTTTCACTTTCCATCTATCACAATCTACACAAAATTAAGTTTTATTTCAATAAATTTAAATTAATTAAATGAAGTATTTTTTTTTTCGTCGCTCTATTCAATTCATTGCTATCTACCAAAACTTTCCAATAAAATAAATTATCAATCATTACAATATCTCATTTCTAAATATATTATATAAAAATCCCATCAATATTGTGAAATTTTGTTTTGTGGGAAATGAACAACATAGTCAAACAAAGAATTGACCAATTCCTTGTAGAAAACAAAGAACACTTTCCATGGCAAATGACCTAACATTGCTGAAGTCTGATTCTTTTTGGTATGCATTCTTTCTTCTGACTTTCTTGTACACTTTCGAGGCATCATTTTCTTTACAACATCAGATAATACATGTTTAGATTATAATAATCAAGACGATTAGCACTAAGATGGTACAAATACACAACATGTACGATAGACTAGTTCAACTCGGAATCATCTCTAATTGTTTGACACCCATTTTATGGTAGAATTTGATTTAGAATAGTGATTGATGGAAGAATGTGTGGTTAAAAAGTAAGGAGAATTTTTGGGTTTATGTGTAATATTATTTTATTGATAGAATGTGTGGTTGAAATGAAGAAAGAGAAAAAAATGAGAAAGAGAATGAGAAA
>CAIGRO010242700.1:0-11465 GCA_903798355.1 Fraxinus baroniana
TAAAATGAAGCCGAACGTAAACAAAAAAAACCAAAATTTTAAAATTTTCCAGATGGAAAATTATACCAATCAAACACATTTATTTAACAATTCCCTGAAAAACAAGTTTTATGCAATATTTTTCATGGAATTCATTTTCTTTCCACTCATATTCCACCCTACCAATCAAACGGACCCTTAATTCATTGAAGTGGATAAAGAAAGAAGTCTGAGGCACATCTTGACAATCTAAAGCCAAGAAAATCTCACTTGCTTGCACAGTCTATCAAATTCGGATGACGCGGAATAAAATGATTTTGAGAATCTCAAACCCTATATTGATAGCACCGTGAGATGGATTAAAGCACACAGATATACAAAGCTATGTACTCTTTGTATCTTAATGTTTTGGTTCATCTTGAATTTCTAGTGTTGGGTCGATAGATCTTTGTCGTTTGTATATCTGTAGATCTTTGATTTGTCCATATATGTCCGGTGAACTTGTAAACGAGTTTTGATCAATTAAATTTACATTTTATCAATAAAAAGAAAAAAAAAAAAAAATCTTGGCCGGTGGAGTTGGGCCCCAAAGACGGCGAAATCTATAATATTCACAGCTACACAAACGGACCATGTCTTGCTAGCATAGGCTAGAATTTGCCCGTCCCTATTCATTTCCAATGACTTTTTCACAGATTATGTCAACTCTCATTTATTGGTTTATTAATTTTACAAAACCCATGCATGTTTTTCAAACTTGGTCCCTTACCAACAAAGAGTCTATGCATAAAGTACTCTTTAAAAGATTTATAAAGAAGAAAAATGTTAAAATGTTTATTTAGGCCGTGTATGTTGTTGATTTTGATCAGATCTTCAGCATAAATATGATCGTTTTTTTCAATTGCTGGCCCCCACAATCCCACACCTCTCATATGTGGTCAAATATTGCGACTGTAGATGTGTGCGACGGTTGAAATTTCAATTAAAATCTGTCATTGGCTCCAGACACGGCCTTATTATATAAATTGGTACTATTTACTAGACATACTTTAAGACAATAAGCATAAGTCACGTCTCCTTGTTACCTATTTATAGAAATTATTCGTGTTTGATCGAATCATGAAATTGTTCTATGTGAAAAAGGTTAGTTGAAAATAAAATTTAAATTAATACATGTAGCTCCAATCCAACCAATTTTGATGAACAGTTGCATTGATAATTAACTATAGTTGCTCTTGCTCCATGGTTGGGGGAGCTCCATCTTCTCCCTTCGGATGGGACAACTTTGACACATCCTCTCCCCACCTACATCCATGCCACTCAGACCCTAAATTGGTGAGTCCCATGAAATTTGTGAATAAAAAATGGTTTAACCGACTTTAAAGAATTCACAAACATTGGATGTCTGGATGTACCCATTGATTCTTAAAACTCACATAAAAAAAGAAAAAAAAAATGGCCCTTGATTAGAATACATATTCATGCACGTTTTCATCATGCGTGAATATGATTTTAGAAAAAAAAATAAAAAAAAATAAAAAAATTATACGTTTTGCCTAGGGGTCGAACAGTGTATTATAAATAGAATTTTCTTGCGGCCTGAATTTTCACTCAAATTTCAAAATTTTCTTCATAACTTGAGTGTACTAAAAAATGGCCATTCCATTCAATACTGCAGAAGCATCACATGCGCAAGAGGAAATAGCCCCAGAATGCAAAGAAATTCTTAGCTCACTCCCAACAGAAAAAGGCTGGAGAACACCAAATCTTTACCTATTCCAGGGATTTTGGTGCCAGCCAAAAGAGATTCAGGCCATAATTTCTGTTCAGAATCACTATATAGCAAAAGACAGTGATATAATTGTTGCCACAATTCCGAAATCAGGCACAACCTGGTTGAAAGCACTGTGTTTTGCCATAGTGAATAGAGAGAAATTTGATTGCCAAAAGAATCACCCTTTGCTCACTTCAAACCCACATGAACTTGTGCTGTTTCTTGAGTATAAGTTGTTTGCAAACAATCAAATTCCTGATCTTTCTACCCTTCCGACGCCTCGACTCTTGGCCACCCACATGCCTCTAGGGGCACTGCCTGAATCTGTTAGGGAATCATATAGTAAAGTTGTGTACTTGTGCAGGAACCCATTTGACACATTTGTCTCAATCTGGCATTACCTTCGTAAAATAAGGCCTGAATCTCTGGGTCCCTTGTCCTTTGAAGAAGCCTTTGATATGTATTGCAGGGGTGTTATAGGATATGGTCCATATTGGGACCATATGTTGGGCTATTGGCATGAGAGTTTAGAAAAACCCCACAAAGTTTTATTTCTAAAATATGAGGAAATGAAGGAAGACACTATCTTCTATACGAAGAAATTGGCTGACTTCTTAGGATTTCCCTTTTCTTTGGAAGAGGAAAAATGTGGAAAGATTGAAGAAATATCAAAATTATGCAGCTTTGAGCATTTGAAAGAGTTGGAAGTGAACAAGAAAGGAAAAGGTGCCATTGCTCATTTCGAAAACAAGAACTTGTTTAGGAAAGGTGAGGTGGGAGATTGGGTTAATTATTTCAGCCCCCTGATGGTAGAAAGGCTGACTAATATCATGGAAGAGAAATTAGCTGGTTCAGGTTTGTCCTTCAAATTGTTCTAAAGGTGGAAGGGTGCACTCTAAGATACTGAACAACATTAATAAAAATAAAATTTTAAATATTGTAATTGAGTCCGTGTATCAAATATGTCTTTGTATGCGTGGTACCCCACTTTGTGTATCAATTAAATAAATGAGCATGAAAAGTTACTTTATGGGATCATGGGGTTATTCAAGAAATGACTTCCAATGTGGTTTGAAACCAGATTTTCAGTGTTAAGTTCAATAATCAGATGGTTGAGGGACTTAAAACCTCACTTTAAATGTTGAAGATTCATAATCGCATAACGTGAAAAGTTGGAGAACTGGATCCTAACTTTCATAATACAATTATGTTATCTATTTTTTGGAACTTGTTTTTTTAGCATTGAGCTCAATAATAAAAAAGTCTTTGTGTCGTACCAATGACGATAATTATATCCATCCCCTTCCATACTTTGTAACTACACCCTTATTCGACACCTCTAAAATATCTAATCAAAAATTTTTAAGTTAAAGTTGACAATTAATTTTAACCACACATTTCATCAAATTTATCAAAATCTCCAAAAAAATACCGATTTTAATCTCTACCAAATAGGAGCTATATTATAAGAAATATCTTGATGCAAATAAAAAATGGTGAAAACTTAGAAAATATAGAACAATAATGCATAATATAGGCAACATAAGAGTTATAGAGTCACACATAACATAGTGATGAAGAAGTCATTTATATAAATTATAAAAATGTAGCCCTTTCTAATAACTTTCAAAAACACATATGGAATCCTGCGGTCTAGAAGACTACGGCTAAGTTTTGGTTCACTCGACAAAATTAATATTGTGTTATATTAATTTTGAAAGAAGCATTGTATTTTGAAAGGTAAACATCCACTTGTCTTGTTAGCACCAATGTAGAGGTGCAAAACGTGTCTTAAAGAAATTTGCATCGCATACCTCACTTTATTTAATCTCCTTCCAATTTCTACATTTTCCTTAAATGTCTGTAAAATCATCGTTTTGTTTATTTTTCATGCTCATATCTTGATTTTGGCAAGTCAAAATACAAGCCGGTAGTTCGCGTGTCAATTGCAAAAAAATTATGCACATGTTTTATGTTAAAAGAATACAATCCATGCACTGTTATTCAAACAATCTCACGACAGATTCGTCCTTTACGTATTCTAAAGTTGTGAATATTCAAGAAACTAATTGAAAGGAAGTAAAGACGAGTGCCGATGGTGAGGTGCATAATGGAATGAACGTTTGCATTTATCATTCCATGTATTTGGTACCACTGTAGATAAGTTTCTGATTTTTGCACTTACATTGTTTTGCAAGAATCTGTACTACATACGATAACTTGATGTTTGGCCACCTCTTGTATCATTTCAATTGGGCTCTCCCCAATGGGATAAATGTTGAAGAGATTGATATCGAAGAATATCCTGCTCTCGTCACATATATCAATAGACATTACAAGTCCATTTGTACAAACGTGTATTAACTTGAGAGGATGTAACATTCAGCAAAAATGTTGATACTGCAGGTGTTGTGAACCAGAGAGAGAAATTCAAAATTTATATTAGTAACCTTTTTTTTTTTTTTTTAAATAGTGTTGATAAAAAATACATACACATTATTGTTCTATGAACTTGTAGCTTCCATGCAATAATAACTTTCCAAGATTGATGACAACTATAATAGCAACTCCCATAGGATTGTTACTCTTTGGGACCTGCGTATATTTTAGTCCATCCATGTCATCTTGCACATTCAGAAGTTCCTTCCCACTTGTGCATTTTTCATCGAGCATTGAGCTTCATCTCTAGCTGTGGTTTTCGTTGAAGCTTGTCTAGTTGTCTTCCACCCCTTTGGAAATTCACTTCGAATCCAACCATGAACCTGGGGAACTTTGAGTTCAATCCTCGGAATTGATCAAGATTTTCTTAGTTTTATCAATGACCCTGGAAACAACAGAATATGATGATTGGATCATTTTTAATGATCGGTAAGCTTTCTACATTACTTCGTAATGATTTATCAATGGAATCCATACAAATTACAACAAATCAGTAGATACAAATAATTTATGAGTTTTTCATCGAGTTGAAAGACCTGAAAACTGTGAAACACCGTGAAGTACTTATAGAAGCTGTAAGTGGAGAGTTTCATATTTCTTCACTCAAATCCATGGAATCTCGAAGTTCAAGAAGCTTATTAGATGAAATATAACTTGGATTCTTCTTCTCCTTCAATGGAAGAAGCTTTCCGGCATATAAGCACATTATGATCCAGTTAACTGGCTGCATTGAATAATCAATATCTTCAGTTGGATGAAAAAGGGAAGATTAGTGAAGTGAATGTACTCAACCAATGCAGTAATTTTCAAATCTGATTGAGCTTCTGGGGCTCTATTTGATCCTAAGTTAATTAGAGTGTTAACAATGGCAATGATTAAGACTGACCACCATAGGAATGTTCTGCTCCTTGGTACAATGCTTCAAGTGACGAGATGCATTATTCTCATCAGCAATAACAAAACCCATAGAAATTCTTCCTGCTTCAAGACTCTGGACTAAACTTTGGAGAGTTTTGAAAACCTGACCACCACCATGCTGAGCAATCAACAGATCAAAAGAAGGCTAAAATTATTTCACAATCTTTTCATTGAAGAAAATGGGAAAGCAATATTGACAAACTACAAACAATGAGACATGAGATTTAAGTAACATACAAACAAGGCCATTTACTAAATGTCAGTTTATAGCAAGAAGGCCATTTACTTTATAGTCCAGCAAAGGTATTTAAACAAATATTTAGACTTTAGTAGAGCTACTGTGGTGTTGGCTCTCAAAAGGTTGGAGCCAAATATAGTTTTGAGAGAGAAAAAAAATTATACTGGTTTCGTTCATCTCTTTGGGTTGGAATAATGAGGAATTTATTGAAAGTAGGGAGTTTCAAGGTGGGTATGAATAGGTAAAGAAGAGAAATTTAAATGCAAGGAGTGATTGATCTCGAAAAATACACAATGATTAAAACTTGAATAATCGACATGAAAGAAAATATATGCTAGCTGCACAGGTATGAGCTGCTGTTAATAAGAGGGTAGAAGAAATCAAGTGTATCCCAAGATTTCGATACGGATAACCGCTCAAGCATGCATTTGATCTGAAAAGCTTTAGAAGCTCTAAATATTACAATTTTCTTAACCCTAAATGAAAAGCATTCTAAACCTAATTGACAAACTGTACAAACCAAACAATAGAAGAACTATTATTTAATTATTTTTTTGCCAAGATAAACCTTGATTTGACTCGAGACTGGTGTGCTCTATGGCTTTTTGGCAAGGGAACACCTTCGAACACAAAAATATGAAGGCAAAACATGGTATAGCCAATATCCCATTTTGTCCATCTAACTCTAATCCTATGCATGAAATTCTCTTCAAGTCTCTCTCCTTGTACATTTGAACAGTTGAACTTAAAGCTATCTGGGGACAAATGATACTCTATCGCGATGCAACCATCTGTGTTGTTCATACTATGACTAAGTGGCATGTAATGTATCGTTGATTTGCCTAATTTAAAACGCTTGAACTTTAAAGTTTTCCTCCAAAATTTATTAGAGGAGAATATATAAATGTCTTGTTGTCTTTCTTTAAAATTTTCCATCAAATATTGAAATGTTTGAAGGGCTTCAATAACATATCTCCCTCACATAATCCAAAACCACTTCTCTAGCACCTTTAAAATACACCTCAATTTACATTTAATCCTCATCTCCAGTAAATTCATAATACGATTGATGAAACTGAAGCCTTGACATTTTGTACAATCTTGAATAACTCCTTTACCCTCATATATGGACCAGAACACACTTTATTCAAGCCTTGACATTAAGCACAATCTTTAATAACTCCTTTACCCTTATAGATAGGGACCATAACGCTCTTTATCCATTCATTATATATCTTTTTACACCTTAACATCTCACTAAAAAAATCGTCATAGTACATACCTTGCCTTGATACTTTTAGGCAACATATTTAGAAAAATAAAAACAGAAAAGGAAAAGGAATCCATCAAGATGCATGCAGATGATACAATAATTTTTTTTTTTTTTTTATTTTTTTTTTTTTTGATAACCGTTGATGTCCTGGTCAGCTTGAGCGCACCTCGACTAATCCCACAGGTCGACTGGATACTCACCTCAGTGGCCTGTGGGGACTCGAACCGTTGACCACTGGAGAGCAAACCTTAGGCCTGATCAATTGAACAACCTCTCAAGGTTGCAGATGATGCAATAATATTGGACATTTAAAGGATTTCTTTGAGATTGCTTTACTAAGCTGCATCATTCTTCACTACTGACTAAACTCAAGCTTTAGTTATTTCAGGTAACAAAGTTCATGACTTTGGAACTTGACAGCACCTCTTCATAAAATACTTATGGAGTAAATATTATCATTTTGTTCTTAAGAGTTTTTGTGCCTGTGGCTGAGAAATGAGACTCGAACCTTCCGTTTACTTTTTTATACCATGAACCCTCTATGTGTAACTCTAATAAGTTCTCTAGACCGAAATACATGCACAAATCTATCATTATTAACGTACGGCATGGTAATAGTGCAGTTGGTTCTTCTGATTATCATTAAATGCACATCAACCGTTTGCTTTTCCTTTTCCTTTTTTTATATTTCTTATTCCAATGTCACCAATCTTAATGAAAGAAACATAAAAGCAAGTTCCAAGAAGAGGGCAGCAAAAAGTAAACTTCTTCTCACTCTACCATGCAAACAAGCCTTTACCTTGACAATGATTTCCATTTTGGTGAATATTTTGGGTTTTCCATGAATCATGAACCCCATATTGTCAAAAATTAAGGGATAGCTTTTGGAGTGACCTTGTATATGCCTTCCGCTAACATTTTGGGGTAAGATCATATATCTGAAAAGTTAAATCAACTTAGAATGCAGTAAGGAAACAAGTGAGCGTAAAAGATCTCTGAGGAAACAACAGTAGAGTTCATATAATTTTAATTTGTCACAGTAGTTTCATCATTGTAAAAGAACACTCAAAAGGACTCTCCATGGAATGCTGGATGGCATATCTTACCAAAACCCAAAATGTAATTATAAAATGACAGACATGGTAATCAGGGGAAATTCACCATCAACCCATAATAATGAACTTATGTGGGTTTTTACAAGTATAAAAGAAAAGATCTGATATAAGCTCAATAAGAGCCACAGGGTACAGTTTGAGGGAATGAACCAAGTAGAATTATGTTCAATTTTTTTGTCTATAATAAACCATCTGCTTGTAGTTAACCTTTGAAATGATATGTTACAGTATCAGTAGGGCATGGCTTACAATGATCAGTGAACACCAAAGAGACAACAGTTTAATTGCAATCTTGCTAAGCAACTTTGTTGTACTAAATTATTCAATCAAATTACAGTTAATGGTTAAATTTAATGCTTTTGCCACAAAGTTTGTGTTGCTGGGTACATTCAATTACTTTGAGGCGAGTATTGAGAAAAAGCCCTGAATAGATATTAGGTAATTAGGTTCACTGTCCTTCTCTAGTTTCTTGCCATCCTACTCCATGAGCATGAGTTTTTACAACATAGGGGTTCAGCCTTTTCAGATGGAAACCTATTCTACTGAAATTTGCTCAGAACTTGCACGAAAAGGCCATGATCAATGAGTTAATTGGGTTTTCAGTCATTGTATCTTTGGTTTTTCTAATCAACAGAGGTGTTTGTCTCTTTTTCAGCAACCAAAAATAGGATAAGATTAGATTTGAGAGCATATTATTTTTATGTGCATAGAAAAGTAATATGATATTGGAACTTTAACATGCCACTCGCCAATAACTAGCATGGATCACTTATTTAGAATTTTGTGCATGTTTCTGTTACAGAAATTAAAAGATCACTTTCCTTTCCATTTAATCAACCTAGAAAAATATCGTGTATAGATAATACTCTAATCACTTTCCTTATCATACAATTGTGGAATTCTAATTCAAGTGTATGTGAGGCTATTTGATAAACTATACACTAGATGACCAATCACGCATTTTTAATATAATTTTCTAGAGCGTAACCAATTATTGACAGCACATAAATTCAGATATGCAGCAGTAATGTCTGTATGTCGACTGTAGTTGGTGTAGTTTGTGTTTCACTGAAATATGATATGAAGTTGTGAATGCAAATGAAGGCAAGAAAATATAAATCTGGGCATGTCAAAGGACATACTTTTCAGGTGGCAAGATTAGACCTGCTGCAATTGAATCCGTTAGCCAATCAACTTTAAGAATCAAGGCCATCACTGCACACCCATACAAGAATTGTATTGTTTGTAGCTGAGATAACAAGATCACGTGTTAGACCTTAGACCACTCTGGATACTCCAAATTAAAATCTAATTTCATAAGAATGAGTAAATCAATCAACAGTGTGCAAATTCAGAACACACTAGATATAAAATTATACCTGGGTCAATCATTGGTGTTAAATCAATAGATTCCATATTCAAATCAAGTCAATTAACATTGACTGATCCAAAAATTGCCCAATCTCCGAGAAAATTAGCAGTCAATGATACTTGACTCTGTAAAATTTTGAATGGATAATATACATTTTGTCTGATCAAAGATGGATTAACACATTGATTTCATACTTTGCCTGACTGCAACGAATAATTTTAGATTCTTTTATTTGGATTATTCAACTTTATCCTTAAGAGTTCTCAGTTTCCCTTCTGTTCAGGTGATAGGTCCGAGATTGGAAATATAGGGAGTCATTGTTATGGTGTGCAGGCATGAAATAAAGTTAAAACTTGTAAATATTATTCTAATATAGTTAAAAGCCAGGACAAAGGTAGATCAGTAGATGAAAGACATTTAGTCCTGTTCCTCAACAACTTAACCATTCAATGAGATATCTTATAATTGTTTTTAATAACATATGACATGTGCACCAACGAATTATAATACCAAAACATGATTTATTTATTTTTTCTGTTGAATTGATGCTGAATTTATTATTACAATCTGAAGGATTCAAACTACACATGTTTTCCTATCTGTCAAGCATGGAGAAACAGACAAAAGGATATAGATCTCAGTGTCCGGCTTTCCAGTTTGAAATCTGTTCAAAATCTGCGAACGAGAGAAGTTGCAATAGCTATTTGTAGCTTTGCTGTTTTACAGGGCCTTCTCAGTTGAGTTAGGTCACAACTTTACCAATTTTATGTCTAAATGCGTGTATTCTCAGAATGTGTAAATAAAAAATCAGTTTGAGTAACCAATGTTTCAAAAAGAAGCCAGGGGATTGAATCGGAAAAGATAAAGGGTGAATCGGTGGTCAAAAAATTAAGTTAAAAAAAATTGTGGGTGAACCATCTAGTTCTTAGATTATTTTAAGGGGGTCTTTAACCTATAACCAAAACATTATTTCAAATTTTCTCCTTTTTCCTGAGAAGCAGTCCAAACAATTCAGAGAAAACAGAATGTTGAACCATGAACAGAAAAGTAAATAAAAATCAATTTTTAGTGACTAACCTTCTTCAAGCATAGAACAATCGGTAGGACCCGAGGCTCAAACCTAGAGCTTCCCTTTCTCCTGAAATTTGGAGATGGTATATCAGATAGAACCATGCCACCATATTTTATAATGAGACCTGCTATTTCCTTTTCCTTGCGACGAGAAATTCCAGTAAGCATGAATTCCATATTTTGGAATATTAACCTCTTCCTTTCTACACCAAAATACTTCTCCGGGTAGTGTTTTGACTGTTGAGATCTAGATTCAAAACGTGGACTGGAACGCCTCACTTTTTTAGCAGCTCTTGTTGAATAACCTACACAGATGAAGCAAAGTTGTTGCTGGATAAACTTCTGACAGTTCTGAAGATAATGCTAATATGTAGATTTCGTTTCCCCTTACAAAATTTCGACGATGTTTGCAGCCTTCGAAGTTTCTTGTTCTCTGGAATATTAATTTCCGTCTCTAGAAAGCTGACACGCTTTGATGCCGAAAATGGATTGGCAATTTGATTTTTGCCTTTCAACGGTGCCTTCTGTAGGCTCTCACCTGGAGAACATTCCACAATACTTTCTGGTAATGCCATCTTATTCAGATTTTCTTCACCACGATCATATGTGGAACAATTAGAAACCCGGAAACTGCGGTGTGTTCCACGATTTAATACAAGAGTAAGGGGAGATATCTTCTTTTTCTCAATCTGCAAAACAGGAACCCTGGCCTCAACCTTTGCAGTCTCCTTAAAGTTACTGAAACATCTTTCAAGCGAATTTAATTTGACATTGCTGTCTATCAAGAACGATCTCCCTCGAGGACCTTCTTTCTCCAAGACGGTTGAATGGCTAGGCAATAGAAGGCTATAATTTCCAAGTGAGGTGTGTCGCCTACGAACTTCGTGTTGTGACTCTTTGATACTTGACATTGCCATGGCAACTGCTTCTCCTCGATCTAAATCATCATTTGAGGCTGAGGCACTTGGCAAATTGTCTTTTGCATGTTCAGTTGTAATGCTGACACGTCTAGGAAGAAATATGTTGTCATGATGTAGAGCTGATGAACATACATTTTCAGAAATACTACACGGCACAATAGAGCAAAGAGGGTCCATGAGAGATGCACAGGAAGGTTGTGCAATATCTTGAGAAAGTAATACTCCATCCTTTGCTTTGTTACAAAGATCTTCAGAAGGTATACTTGACTGAGAAGCTGCAACGGTCCTTTTATCCTGATTCTGCACAAAGGAATTCTCATCCGGAGCAACATCTGCTGATTCTGACAAAAAGCTTGTCTCACAAAC
>CAIGRO010242716.1:0-18039 GCA_903798355.1 Fraxinus baroniana
AAAATTATACTAATCAAACACTATTAATTACAATTCCCAATAAAACATTTTCTAGGAAAATCAATTCCTTGTAAAACATTTTCTTTCCACCCATTTTCCACCCTTGCAATCAAACGGACCTTTAGATAATTTCTATAAGATCAAGTAAAATTGTTCTATTTCAAAACTTCAAATAAAATAGTATATGAACTTCTTATTTAAAAAGTGGCAGGACATGTTACTTTCTAATGCGAAGACTTAGTTATGTTCATAAAGGGTAATTAGCACATAACGTTCTCACATTTCATTGTTATTATGGAAAGCGTATCTACCTTTCTTTTTTGGCATTTTCACCTTTATTTTCACATTTCATTGTGTAAAATATCATTTTCATCTATTTTCTCATTTAAAATTTGTGAAATGACTAATATACCTTTATCTTTAAATAAAATAAAAAGAAAAGAAAAAAATAATTGCAACCATAGTACCAAAATTTTTTAAAAAGCGCAAATGAGTCCCAATACATTATTTAAAGGGCAATTAGTTCATAATGTCTTTATCTTTCACTGTTATTGTGAAAAATGTTCATCCATTTCAATTTTTTTTTTGGCATTTTCAACCTTAATTAAACATTTACATCCATTTTTATCCAATTTCTCAATAAAGAATTGTGAAATAATGAATATATCCTCATATTTAAATAATTTTTTTTAATTTCTAATTCTTTAATAAATTATTTGGGACTCCTTCGCACTTTTTAATTTTTTAATTTTTTTTTTAATTGGGACTCACTTGCACGTTTAAAAAAAAATATTTTTGAATAATTTAATGGGGACTCATTTGCACTTTTTCTTAAAAAAATAGGAATATGATTGCAATTAATTCTTTAACTTTTTTATTTAAATAAAATGATATATTCGTCATTTCACAACTTTTATTGAGAAATTGGATGAAAATTTATAGAAATGTGTAATTAAGGATGAAAATGTAAAAAAAAAAAGGTAGGGAAAGTTTTTGTAATAATAGTGAAATGTAGGAACATTATGTGCTAATTATTTTTTTATTTGGGACTCATTTGCTCTTTTAAAAAAAAAAGGGACTATGGTTGTAATTAGTTTTTTTTCTTTAATTTTATTTAAAGAGAAGGTATATTCGTCATTTCACAATTTTATATTAAGAAAATGGATGAAAATATCAAAAAATGTAAGATAAAGACGTTTTTCATAATATATACGAGTGAAATGTTAGAACGTTATATGTTAATAACCTTTTTCATAAATACGTATTATTCATCTCTCCAATTGATAATTGTATTTTCACACACACCTAATATGCACCTCTCTAATTGATCCGAAGAAGAATTTTCATTATATATATTAATTCATCACCATTGATCCAAACTTAAATTTCATATAAACTAACACCAAAAAAAAAAAAAAACTCGAAAATCTATAATCTATACACATTATTCTCAATCAAGATTCAGAAATTCGATCATAAAAAAAGTTCAGAATGAAAATGAGCATATAAGCTGTAAAAACTGAACTTATATAGGAGGTTAAATTAGAAAACAAATGGCTGTTGTATTAATGAACAATTGGAAACAGAAATTCTTTAAATTAATGAATAAACATGCAAATGTAAACAGGAATTAAGAAATATTTATTAAATAATTCGAACAAAATTTTAGAAAATTCCATAGTGAAAAGCTTCAAAATAAAAATGACTACGTCACCTATAAAAAGGAGCTTCAGATGCTGATTGCAGAATGAAATTGTGAAGATGAAATTAGCACCAAAATCTGAAAAGACAACTTCTGATCTTTTGCAAATTTTAAGAAGGAAAAAGCAAAATAACATCTCAATAATCCGGAAGAAATCGTTTTCTACTCTGAATTTGAAGAATTTTGTGAGAATTTTTAAATTTTTGGATTTTGTTGATGTAGTGTTATGAATTGGGGGATTCCACTGTTGTTTATATTTTACGATTTTTTATTTCGAAAATTAAGATGGTGTTTGATGGGGATTAAAATTAGTTTTTTAGTAGTTTGTGATAGAGAGTTTTTAAATGTGTGGTTGAAAAGTTGTGGGACCCATGAAAGATATGATTAATATTAATTGTTTGACTTTGACTTAAATTAAAATATAATTTTAATCAGTACCAAACAGGGCCCAACATTCCATTCAAGCCTAATCGATTTTTGACCCGTTTATTCTTAACCTTTTCCAATTAAAAATCCGAGCCAGTCTTAAAAAAATCGCATTCCACCCAAAAATAAAATAAAATAAATTAGCCCGAACAAAATTCAGCGCACTCGTTTTCAAGAAATTATGTTACTGTGTGGTATCACTTACAATCGCACGTCAACTGAGTGGCATTAATCCATAATAGTTATCGTAAGTTTGTTCATGTATGTTTTTTTGAAGTGTCAATAGAGAAATACTTGCATTAGCTAACTTCAAAGAAACAGAACATATGGATTCTGTTTAAAAAGAACCTGAACTAAAATTCTGATTTTATATTTTGATTGTTTACAAAAATCAAGTACTATGAAGAAAATTAATCCTCAGACAGCAACAACATTGGCTAATCCATGTAAAATGTAGTTAAATTCATTCAAGAACTCCATTGCCGGGCCGCTAAAATAAACCTTCTTCAACTCCATGAAAGCTTGCATAGTAAGCAAGCTATCGGACCCTGCCTGGTGGCTATCTCCGACCACTCTGTCGACGTTCAAACTCTTCGCCATCCGCTCAAGGCCGCCATTAAGCCCACAAAATCCCATCATCTGCTTCATATCGAAAACCGTCACCCCAAAATACATTCTTACCAATCCCATGAATTCTGACAGATTATCCGGAAGTTCTCTTTGGGACAAGATTTTAATCAAGAATCCGAAATCGTACGTGCTGTGAAAAGTTACCCACGTTCGATTCCTGTCCACCCATGTCGGAGCCAATGATAGTCCAGAAGTCATAAAAAGCACGGCGAACTGAATGGATTGAATTCCCATTCGCTTGTTCTTCGAAAAGTCGATGCCTTGGCGCTTAAGCAAGTCTATGGATTGTGGGTTTTGTAGATCTTCATCCACGTCAAATTCCTGGAAATTAAATTCCCATACGTAGCAAAATTCAGTCCCAAAATCTGGTAGATTGCCTTCTTCGTCAGATAAAGTGAGCCCGACCTGAATTAGTTTCAAAGCGTCGACGTTCTTCTTCATGATTGAGTAGCTTTCCGAGGGAGAAAGACGAGAATAATGTAGTTCTGGATGACGGAAAATTACTCCTGGAAATTCTGTGTCCATGGACGCGTATGAAAACTGGTGAAGAACTCTTTGAATCAAACTGAACTCGTATCCCAAATTATACTGCCATACTTCTCGCACTTTGATCGGCCGCTCCATTGTAGCTGGATTAGATTTCTTTTCTTTCATAACGTGAAGAAGAGAGAAGATTTCATATTATTCGGAGTTTTTTGAAAAAAATCTGTTTTCTTTTTCTGTTTTTTCCTCAACGAGATGAAAACCCAAAGGCATTATATAGAGGTTCTGAGGCGTCGAATTATGAAAAGTTTTTTTACCAATTCTGGAAACAATTCCATATACGATTAATAAAAGAACTTAAACCGATTATGGAAACAATTTCGAATATTTGACCCATTATGGAAAGTCTGTAAGAAGACCAAATAAATCCGTTAAATCACCGTATAGAAAGTTAAAATCGACATCTTCGTGTTTCCTTTTAAAAAAAATAAAAACAAATAAAACTATATTGACACTATATTTTATTTTGTTGCTCCACTTTATAATTACACTATATTTTTCTAACTTTTTTTGGTCATATTCTTAGCGTGTGTTTGTCTCCCATTATTGTAGAAAAAATGAAGTACTGAATAGTATTTGTTTGGAGAATGTGATATGGGTGATTGAAATTTAAAGTAACTTTATTGATTGTGTGTATAATATTTTATTAGATAAATGTCTGGTGGAGAATTTTACTGTAGTAAACAATGATTTGAAATTATGAGAGACAAACGGGGCCTTATTCTCAATAAGCTATTAATTTGCACATCAAGTCTTGATTCGTCCAAGAAATTATCTGTTATGAGTGCTTGTTTGGATTTCATTATAAGTCATATAAAGTGATAGATGAATAGGTAGTGGTTGTGGATCCTACAATATATGTTATTAAAATTAAAGTTTGACTCGACTTTTAAATTATAGAGAGATTATAATGAAAGGTAATTAAACTCTTAATTGCCCCTTCTAAATAACTAAAAAAAAAAAAAAACTCAGACACAAAGTACGAGAAAATATTTTTTCTCCGTTTGAAAACAACCTAACGATATATTTGAACAAAATCATTATTAAGAACAAGACGTCATAGTTAATAGGGGGTCAATAATAGGAAAGAAAATGATTTAAGCAACTAATAAAAGAAAATGAATAAAAAGATAAAATACGATAATTTATTCCACAACATTTATTGAATCATCCAATACTTCTACATCATCCAAATATTCCACAACTTTGTGAACGATTTGATGACTTCAAACATTTTGTTACTTTGCAACCAATTCTTAGTGCAAATCACCACCTCAACCAATTATTTCGAATTTTTTTGTGCACGATTTGATGACTTCAAACATTTTGCAAAAAGGGCCAAACCACGTCGAATAGATTTGATTCAGTTCAAAATCAACATTTGACGGATCTACATGGATCCCAATCAACGATTTTAATTTGATTTTGTGGGTTATGTTATTTAGTGAATGGATTGAAAAACCTTTTAGTTATATTTTTTTTTAATGTTTAGTAATTTTGAACTATTGTTGCAATCTGTTGAGGCGTTTTGACTCGAATGCGTAATTTTCCAAGATGGATTGAGAACACCGTTGGAAGTGTAAAATATGCCAACTAAGTTTGCATGGATAAAAACATGATACAATGCTTTTAGAAGGCCCACATTTTTTCAGAGGTCGTGTTTACTTTTATATATGTATGGCACGATACATCAATCGTAGTTTTACACCCACTCACGTGTGTGGGTCCATCGAAAATTAAAAAAAATGAAAAGAAAACCCCCAAATTCTACATCTGTGAGTATACGTGAATCCAATCGACCCACGTCACCCACCTCCTTCCCGTAAGTGTAGCATAGTTCGGAAATATACGATGTTGGTGGGACCATGAATCCACGTGAACCAATGTAATTTCATTTTTGGATGGAGAACCCTGAGCCACTAATTCCTCTGCACACAATTCTCAGCCACAAATCATCTCTCTCTCCGAAGGACTCGCACTAGACTATAATTCAGTTTTACTTTTACACAACTGTAGAGTGTCACAGGAGGGCTTCTTCCGTCACTTCAGATATAGTGCTTTGTTCTATAAATTCAAAGTTCTGAGCCATTAGGGCCACTCTAGTTTGCTCTTTTGTCGCCATATTTTCCTGATCAACTTCCTAAATTCGGGACTGTTTTTGTTCATCAATCTCCGTTTTACTCAGGTAAGTTTTTTTTTTTTTCCTTTCTTAATTTCGATTTTCCTGTGGCTTGAAGTTTAGATTTTAATGGACAACAGCTGAAGTTTTACCCATTTGGATGTGTTCTTGTAATCAGTTTGTGTGTGTGTGTGTGTATATATATATATATATATTTTATTTTCCTGGATGCCGAAACATAAAATTGAAGGAAAAGTCATTATCTTTTCACTTGTTAGAATTTTTTGAATTTGGCACAGTGGCAAATGGAAAATACTATTCAGTGTACTAAAACTTTTGGAAATGGCGCCTACTAGATACATATTGGTTTGATCCTTAATGAACTATTTGATACATATTGATCTGATTCTGTTCAATTTCTAATAGAAATTAAGGATGAAAATATTGATTTTCTCATACTAAGAGGGTGTGTGGTAGAGATTAAAATCAGATTAAAATTGAAAATATAGTCGTTATGATTGATTTTTATTAGACGGGTGCAACCCAATAATGGCCATATTTTCAATTTTAATTGGATTTTAAGCCGTACCAAACGGGGCCTAAATGGATAAGAAAAAAAGAGAACTTTTCACCAAACTCCTCATCACTCTCCTTATCACTCACAAACTTTTACCCTCTTTCTTTTTTCTTTGCATGAAAATCCAAATCTCTCCTTCATCCTTCACCCCTTGCCTCACACAGCCATAATATCAATGTCGCAAACCCAAAATCAAAATTCTCAAATCTTTCTGGAGATCCCTGGTACCATCTTTGTGTGCCATGAGCTCCCAAAACCAACATCTCCTTGTTCAACTCTGCTTTGAGCTCTAAACCATCTTCGGCATTTGGTTTACAAAAATTGTCTTACAAGTATTGAATTCCAGTTGTTTCTGTCATTCTGTGCATTTGGAATTCAATTGAAAAGAAATGTATGGTGCATGTAATTTGCATTGTTAATTTCAGAAGATGCAATTTGCATTTAATTGCTTATCATGTTGCCATGTATAGCGTGTAAATAAATTTGTTCAATTTCATTGGCAATGCAAACATTCAAGCCTTTGTCCTAAACCAATGTTTGAATATAATTTCTCAATGCTCAAATTGGCTCCAGACACCCCTAGTGTACAGCCTCCTCACAATTAAGGGGCCCACGGGTGAGGGGACTGTACACCAGACGTGTGTACACATAGCAAAACTCTTTTTTGAGTGACAGGGAATGCTAATTTTTGAAGTTTTTGGAGTTGAAAGATTGGATAGATTAATATGACTTATTTAAATCATTATGATAAGAAAGTCAAGCGGATGTTTATTTTGAGAGGGATTGAAAGGTAAGGGATTAGATACTCTTTTCCATTGTGAAAAGAGAAACTTTATATTACTATTTTTAATAATTAATATGAGAGGAAAAGACAAGAATAGCAATGGTAATAATAGAAGAATACTAAATAAATGTCTCTTGGGTAGCATAAGAGTGTCAACTGATTCACATGATTGAGTGATATAGGCCTCTGTGACAGACTCTAATAAAGTGGTGCATAACACAACTGTTTCAATACACTAAACTGTTCTCAGTCTTCTTGTGCGTAGGTGATACTATCGTTTGGGCAAAATTCAATGGATCGGTACTTTGGAAGTGATATTGAAGATCTTATCGTACCAAATGATGAGGAGGTGTCTGACATGCTTCCATCCCCATATAGTTTGTCTCCTTGGGAGAACGCAACATTTGGAAGCTTCAATTCCCCTAAGAAATGCAGTATTGCAGGAATGGAAGAACTTCTATTGAGTGGGATCACTTTTTCCAGTGAACTTGACCGGCTTTGTAGTTCAAGTGTCTGTATAGGTTTGCGTGATGATTTTTATCAATGGAGCGCTTATCCTCGTGAACAATTGGATTTTAAGCTCAATGACTCTACCAGATTTGATGAGGCTGATGACATTTTCGTGTACAAGCGTAGCTTCTGGGCTTAAGATACTTCATTTCATGCATCATGCACGTGCATCTAATGCTTTATTAAATATTTCAAAGTTTCATGCTCAAGGTAAGCTGTTATTTAGGAACAGTAGCCTCAGTGTTTGTAGACAGAAATTTTAAGTTGATTGGCTAATTGTCAATTGCTTGAAGCTCTGGCTCTTCTACTGTTCTATCCTATCACTGGAATTGTAAAAGTGATGTGATTAGATACCACACCATTATACTTATTAGAGAAAGTATAGCAGTGATGGCTTGAGCTGGCCATTTTGTATGGACACTTCAAAACGAAGTCATTGCACTTAAAAAATTTCCAATTTTACATTTCTTTTGGCTTCAGTCACATCTAAAACAATTTTCATGGCATATCAATTTCAAAGATTATTAAAACACATTTTTATGTTAAAACTGTTTATCATTTTTGTATAAATTATACTCCTGAAGTTCAACTCTTCTACTAATTATTATGCAGGCATTCATTGCTCGAAGAGGATGAAAGTGAAATCCATGCTCGTGGTTCAGTTAATTTTTCACCAACATCCAGCAATGACAATGTGATGCCATCAAATCTTTCAAGAGATCTAATTTTAGAGTCTAAGACTGTTCAAGAACATATAGACAATACGGGACACTCAAAGGATCTAAAAGAATACGCTTTTTCTGTCTCACCAGACTGCAAGAATGAAGCGAACAATGATCCCTTTTCGCTGGCAAAGGTGATCATTCTTTCATAAATGTGTAAGCAACTAAGGACAAGAGATATCTTTTGGAGAACACGGTAAAATAGCTAAATAACCTAGTATTGGTTCTGGACTCACAATTGGTAAGAACTCTGGTAGTCTGGTTTCCGGATATGTTTTGGTAGATGCTAATTCTGGTGGATATGAATATAACTGTGTAGTTTAAAACTTTTTGTCATATTCATGATTTTCGTTTGAAGCGTTGGCATGGCCGTTCAAGGCCTGATTTGCTGAATATTTTTAATCTTGACAATTTTTGTTAAAGGCAATGGAGGTTGACATCCCATTCTCATTGGACCACAACAGTGAAGATAAGCACATCACAGAGGAGGAAACATCCTCAGAGGAATCTGTATATTTGGAGCTTAGAAGCTTGACTGTGCAGGTGATAAAGCAAGATATCTAGAAGTGCTAAACCATGTCACTAAAATATGAGATGCTCACAAGTTATTTTCTCAATCTTATATTGCTAGTTGACAGAGAATACCAGAATTTGCCTTCGTGATGCCCTGTACCGCCTTGCAAAAAACTCAAAACTTGAAGAAACCAATCATATTCAGGATGGCAATGAAGCACCAGAAGAGTGCTCGCCGACAACCTACAGTGAAGCATCTAGGTAATGCTATATATTGTTGATCTTTCTCATCCTCACTTGTTTTACTCAATTAGAATGGTAACAAACAGGAATACATAAAAAGACGTTTGAAAATTCAAAATTTAGAGTTATGGATATGTCACAGTAGGAGTATGTGAGTAGAGTTTTGTTAATTTTGGATTTAAGGAAGTCATTTACTAATTAGGACTCGTGTGGCATCTATAAACACCATCCGTTTACAGTTATGAGACCTTTTGTGAACTGAAATTTGATTAATATTATTATGATTCCCTTGTTTCATATGGAGTTATTTATTGATGTGGACTCTTGTGATTTGTGAAGCCTGTATAATGTAAATTTTATTGCTTTTGTGGTCCCTTGTAATTATTATGCTTCTCCATTCTGCTAATTAATTTTAGCTTGGGGTAGGTTAATGGTCAAACGTAGAATGGTCTCCGGCAATTCTGTTTTTGTAGAATGCACAACTGTTGTATGATGAGATTCCCCAAGCTCCTATTTTTCTGTTGATGGTTAGAACCATCCAGTTACAGTGTGCTATGCATCTATTGATTCATCCATCTCTGACCATCATAATATAATGTAATTATTCAGAATTGCTGTAACTGCCCAATCCAAGTTTAATTTCGAACTCCTTGAGTAATTGAAGAGTGTTTATAAATATTTAATATTTCCTCCATCAAATGCTTTGTGTTATATCTTTTCAGCTGGAGATAAGTGGGGGGGATGGTAGTGCTAGTGTACTGAAGCTTGAGTGATATATCATTGGGTTGACATTTTTAGGCCTGGCGTTAAGATTTGAAGAATTAAGCAATTTATCCCATGGCTGATTTGTGAATGAACATGTCCTAAACATGGCACCTTCTGTACTTGACACACGGATTGCATATATTAATATTTATAAAACCCAGTCATGTTGTTAACTAGTTACAAACACGATTTACTAGTTTTAGTAATGATTAGTTTGTACTTGATCCACGATTGATTAGGTATGAAGCTAGGATTTTAGTAATCAAGCATGTATATCTAAGTGCATGATTTTTCCAAGTGAGATTAATATGCTTACTGAGATTAGCCATTGATCAAGGCAATTAGTCCTGGACGGCTTAGCTACTACATGCTAATGAGAGCATGCCAGTTTACGTGCTGGGAAAGGTTATACAGTATATGATGACTAAGGACTTCAGACAGGAATTGATTCGTGTGAAATTTTGGCTGAAGAGGTGGTAGCTTGTATCTGCTGTGCCCTCTCTATATAGACCTCGTTTTTGGCAGAAAAAAGGAAGAGAAGGAAAGGCGAAAGAGAAGATAGTAGAAGAGGAAGAAGAGTGAAAAGGCCTGTACAGAAGTGAAAAAAACCTGCAGTGAAGGGAACAGAGAAACAATTGGGGGTGGGGGGTGGGGAGAGATAACTGGGTCGAAGGACTAAAGATGGTGAAAAGATCTGCAAGAAGAGATGCCATAGAGAAGGGAACCTATGTGCACTAGAATGAAAGAAAGAAAACTAAAATCTCTCTGACATGATACTTTTTTACATGGTTAATAATATATTTGTACTGTTCTACATCTCTATATTGTTATTTTAATCTGCAGTTAATATATGTGTTGCCACGCACAATAAAATAAAGAGATGTATGTGAGGTTAAGAAATGTGCAAATTTGTTCTTTAACAAGTGGACATTACTCCGATGGAAATTACCCATTCAGGTTGTGGTCTACAAGCCTTTGTTATTATTTACCATTTAAAGGGTTTGATGTCCTGAGGTATTCATCACATTGTGGATCATGAATATTGGATTTTAGGTAATTGCAAGAAGTGTAAGCTTGTGAGTTACTTGATGTAAAACCTAATATCATTACCTGTAAGCAGGAGATATCTGCACCAGGTCTATATTAATCAAGGCGTTAGTTTCCTAAATCAAATTAACTTTAAGAGGTCTGGCTAACCTTGCATTAAATTGCTTTAAACTCGGAATAAATTTATCTTTGCTAATTACATGAGTGTGGAATGAACTGAATTCTAGAGGTAACATTTAATGAGCACGAATTAATTTATTAATCTAAAAGCACATTTACATTGTGAGTCTAATTTGAAGATGGATGTCTATTCTATGAACTTAACATCTTTACACTTAAATGATTTAACAGTAAAATAATTAGTTTGACGAGGCTGCTTAGTTTTCAAAGGTTTCGACATTATGAAAATGTATACAAATAATGTAATTGTTGTATCACTGTAAGGCTGTAAGCTACAAGAAGTTTGTAGTAAAAGGAAGCCCTAGATACCAAGGTTTTTCTTGAAACTAAAGTTATTTGAATAAATGCGGGAAACTTTTGGAGGGGGCCTTTTATACGATAAAAGAGAAAATTGATTAAACATCAGCGGATGCATGTTTAACAGCGTCATATGGTATGAAATGATGGTTTCTTTCTGGTTCTTATAGAATATGTTTAGTTCAAAAACTAAGATTGCTTGATATGCTTTCAAGCTCTGATAATATGCACTAGTACTTAAAAAAATGACGTTAGTGTCCATAGTTTGTAGCACACTATCCAATTATTGCATGAATATATTCAATCATGTGAATAATTCTTGTACTTGGAATTGATGCCTGTGTTACTTTATCACATGTACGAGCCACATGATTAAACTATGTGAAATTGGCCCTAAGATCATCAAAATAGGGTACAAGGTTAGCAGAGCAAGCTTGCATTCATTTTCCTTGATGTTTGAATCCCTATGAGCATTTGACACATCCCCATGATTTGACTGCCAACTAAGTAAGGTATCAATTGAATTTCAAAAGAAGGACACGGTGCATGGGAAATGGCTAAGGTGGAATGTGATAAACAAATGATTGACAAGAAGAGAATGACTTGGTAGCTTTTAGGGGAAGTGTGGGAGCTAGTTACTATTAGGTGCTAAGTTATACAGTACTAGGGTCTGGTGATGTACTGCGGGAAAACTCTAATATTCAATGTAATGTTTAAAAAGGCACAATCTCATACGAGGAGAGGCGTAAGTCACGATTCAATTTGACGCATAAGCCTCAACACAAACATATAAAATAAATACAAAAAATTTGTAATAAGTAATAAACCATCTTGAAAAGCCACAGGACATAATTTTACAAATTAAATGTCCAACTTGAAAACAAGCATAACATGGATCAATAAAGTAGTAGGTAGGCAGGTAATACATTGTCAATTAGTAATCACAAAATTAAATTAATTATGCATTACTAGAACTATAAAAAGACAAAAGTTTTCCATAAAATTGTCAGCATACTTGATTCCCCCACCATCCTTGTCACTGTCAGTTGTTCTATTCTTTTTCCTCATCCTCCACCAGCAAGTCAGCAACGGTGTCTTCCCTAAAATGTAAAAAAGGAGAACTATAAAAAGACAGAAGTTTTCCATAAAATTGTCAGCACACTTGATTCCCCCACCATCCTTGTCACTGTCAGTCGTTCTATTCTTTTTCCTCATCCTCCACCAGCAAGTCAGCAATGGTGTTTTCCCTATAATGTAAAAGAGGGAAAATAGATACATAGAGACAGCAAGATAAATATAATGGAAAGAAAACAGTGAATTATGCGTCATAGTCTTTTGTCACTCCGTCTCGTGCTGAAATGCTTCAACTTCAATTGGGAGAGGGGTTTATCTCCGCCTTGCTTCCTTTTATCAATGCTTTGACGTGAGTATCTTCACTATGCACTTTGGGGAACTCTCATGGGAGCTAACTCTAGAGTCATGTGATTGTGCACGAGTGTTGTAAGTTCCTCGTTTTCACAATTTTGTGTCGTTATTACAACAGTCGCACATCGATTGTGAATGATCTGGTAGCATTTCCGAGCCTAGTTCAACTGACCCATCCATTAATGGATTTAGATCATGAATCTTAGAGATGGCATGTCTGTAAATGATTGTGGACAGAGAAGACTAGAAAAGAATTTGCTTTGAGAAGGGTATACAAGGGTGTCTGGTAACGTTTTTGGATGGTTGAGATCAATTTTAAGTATCATTACTTAACTGGAACTTAGAAATAAGTTAAAATGTATTGTACTACGACTTGAGCTTTGATTTATATATGGAAGCTTAAGAATTCCCTGGGTGATTTGAAAAGAGAATAGTAGTTCAGGCTCAAATTCTAGTCGAGGGAATCTGGGGCATGACAGTAGACATTCATCTTTCTACGTGAAGCTTGAGATAAACAGTTCTGCCACTTCATCTGGAAAGAAGTGAAAATTACTTGTTGGCACCTGTCTGTCTGGTACAGTGGTACTTGTATGAGGAACATATACATGCATTTGTTTATGTACTTGTGGGGGTTCGCTTGCATTTACTAGTTTTTGTCACCTGAAGATCGAGTATTATTGATATGACATCTTCATGGTTCATATAATTAAGTTTAATTAATAGATGTATCTTTATTTACGTCCAGGTTGGATGATACTGATGCAGAAGAGTCAACAAATGCAATTGATAGAACTGTTGCTAATCTCCTGTTCCACAACATCAATAATTGCAACCCCGCTCCTACCGAAACGGAGGATGAAGTGAAATGCAGTTTTTACAATCACGTTCCATGTTTCTCTATTTCCTCTCATGGTGCCGTTCCTGATGGTGATGCAGAAGTCCCGATATTTGATGGTGACTATCCTGCATGAAAAAAGATGGCGTGACAGGGTTGGGGACCAACCCAAAAACAGGGGCGACACGTGTCGCCCCCCTATTGGAGGGTGGGCTGTCACAGTAGCATCTCTCATCCTGCATTGATTTGAAACGATTTGAATCAAGAATCTCATTTTGGATGTTACGAGTTTTCTCAAGATTCTGATGTTTCTGCATATTGAATTGTGTTTTATGATACTCATCTAGCGTCGTGTTTATTCTTTAAATCACGCAACTTGTACAATTTTCTTTGCAACTTCATAATCTATCCATTTTAAAAACTGATTTTTAAATCAACGCTAGGAATCTCTTGACAACTCACTAGTTGTCAAACTAATTGTATAATTAGATTAATTTTTATTTATTTGGCGAGTACTTACTACGTTAAATCTGTTTCAATTTTGTTTTGAATTCAAACTTTTAGAATTTCAGATGTTAGTATTTTATTTGATTTTGGCAAAGAAGTTGCAGTGGTGACGAAGAATACCATAAAATGGCTATTGTTCTTGTAAAGGCAATCCCAGCAGACTGTCAATAATCAAAAGAAATAAATTTAAGACACTACCAAATAGTCGGTTCGAACTAAGCCGGCAAACGTGGGGTTGACCAGAATGGTTTTTATGAATAAAGATAAGACATTTCAAATGTAACAAAGGTTCTAACTTTGACTTTTTATTGAAGAAGTGATATATTTGTTTTTAATAATAATTGAACTTAACTAGCATTTTAATTTAAAAGTGAATCAACATGTTACTTTATAATATAGAATTGTAATTAATATTGGACATGGCATAAAATAAGTCAAAATATTAATTTGAAGGTCCTTGTAAGCACATCGTAAGTTTGAGCTAACGGCCTACGATGAGATTTTGGGAAAAGTTGGAAGTGTTTATTTAAGTGATAGTACGTACGAATAAAGAAATGTAGTAAGAGATCGGGGTAAGAGGAAAGAGACGAGTTAACTAGGCTCGACGATTGTGAGAACAAAAATGAAAGTTTTGTTAGTAGTATTACCTTCCGACCATAGGGTAATTGCAGCTCGAAAGTTTTAAAATTACGAAAATCGAGTAAGAAATTCAGCCCACGTTCGGTCTAAATAAAGCTCAAATTTTTATTAGATTTTGATAAAAGTTGATAAAATGTGCGATTGAATAATTTTTTAGAAAATGATTTTGAAAAGAATTGTGCCAAAAAATCAATTTTGTAAATTTGGGGAAGATGAGGGAGCGTTTGACTTGGACAGCGAGAAAGATTTCTAAACTATCCGTAGTGTTATTTTTCAAAAATTTCAATTTGCAATGTTTAATAATTACCAATATAAGCAACACGTTACCGTGACAGAATTGCCTTGATAACTAAAGCAGAGATTTAAGCCTAAATTCAAGAGAACCAACAAACAAAAAAACAAATTATAGTTATTTAATTACTCTTTTTGGCCTAAGTGATTATAATTAATTATAAGTTTTAAGTCAATCATCGCATAGTAGTAAACCACTCTGAAGTAATCAACAAAAAACGTGCTTCCCACTATTTGTTCTTCATATATACACAATAGCCTGCGCGTTTTTCTGTTCATTTGTACCAAAATGCCAACACCCAGGCACAAAACGCCCACTCCCAAGCGGCGGCCACCGCCTCCGCCGGCCCCCAATGTGGTGGCGCCAGCTGACAATTCACCTCCCAAGCCTCAAGTCTCTCTCCAAGAACCATCCCGTAAAAAGAACCCCTCCAGGTCCACTAAACTTTTTCAGCGTGTCCGATCAGTTTTCCGGTCATTTCCAGTCATCAATCCTCCATGCAAGATGCCTGTTCCGATCCATGATGGCCATATTCACGGAGGAAAACAGATGACCGGAACCCTATTCGGGCACCGAAAATCTCGTATAAACATAGCAATTCAAGAAAATCCCAGGTGCCTTCCAGTTCTTGTCCTTGAACTCTCCATTCAAACTGGAAAACTCCTTCAAGATATGGGGTTGGGACTTGTTCGAATTGCACTCGAATGCGAAAAACACCCTTCTGAGAAAATCAAGCTCCTGGACGAACCCATCTGGACTATGTACTGCAATGGAAGAAAGGCTGGATATGCAGTAAAAAGAGAGGTAACAGATGATGATTTGAAGGTTATTCAGATCCTGCATGCAGTGTCAATGGGCGCTGGAGTTCTTCCCGGCGATGTCACAGACTCGCCGGAAGGGGAACTGACATATATGAGAGCTTATTTTGAACGAGTGACTGGATCGAAGGATTCAGAGACGTATTACATGATGAATCCGGATGGTAATAGTGGGCCTGAACTGAGTATTTTCTTTGTTAGAGTCTGATCAATTAATTAACCATTTAAGAACATATATATCTGTCAGGTTCTTGTGATTTGTTTATTTAGAGTTATGTATATTGAGCTCAAGAAATTTATCATCAATGTTGTTACTGAGATTAGTATTGCATGCATGCATGATTTTTTTTTTTAATTATATGTTGTTTGAGCCACACATTCTTCAATAAAATAATATTACATGTCAATTTAAAATTTTTCTTTATTTTTTAACCACACATTTCCGATAAATAAACTATTCAAAAATGCATTTTTTGATAAGAAATGGGGTTCAAACAAGTCCTTAATTAGATATGTAGGGGAAGATCGGAAAGAATAGCCTCTTCAATCACTTTGTCTAAATGATTAAGGTGATTTAACATGATATAAAAATTGATGAAAGATCTAAATTTTACGCACAAAAACTAAATTTGATACGTAGTTAAAGACATTAATTTAAATAAATAGATTTATCTCATTTCAAACAATTTAAACTTTTAGATAAGTAGTTTAATATCATACTTGAATTAGCAAATATCTTGAGTTCAAGTTTTACGTCATCACTTATTTATAAAAATTATGCATGTATTTGGCATTTAGCTCCTCACTGGATATAATTTTTAGATTTTTGAATAGTGCATTTATTTTTCAAAAAAATAAAAAACTATATATATCCACCCATTCAAAAAGTTGATTTCCAATTTTGTCCTTTCATTGGCGAACACAATATCATTTCTACCTCTCAAAAATTGATTCCCAATTGATTTTTCCAATAGTTATAGCAGGGGTAAAATGCTTAATGAATTACACTAGCGGTGGGGCATCGGGTAGTTTGGTCTATATATATTTCAAGAGTCGAAACTATCAATTAAAACTTTTGAGTACTTTGTAAATGGAACTATTCCATTCGGTTCAATTGGTTATAATGTCCATTCTTAGAGGGTGTAGGGTGGTTCGATCCGAATATTTCAAGAATCAGTATCACCCATTAAACTTAGTTAGAAAATGAAACCATTCGATTCCATGTAATTTTTTTGGAACCAATGGTTCCAATTTTGGGAGGTTCAATTTCGATCCCTAAATCTCAATATGCAAATGAAGGACATATTGAACCCTTATTACACCACCACCAAAGACTTTTATCAATACTCATGGTAAGATCTAAAATAGAAGACCGTAAGTTAGATCGAGACTTGGACAATATTATAACTTAGATAGAAGCACATGTTTAGATGTGTCAATAGCTTGAAGATGTATATGGCCTTTCAACATATTTTCAGATATGTAATTGCGGACTACCAATGTAGAATTATAAGTATATATTGTCATTATATTATATTATTTCCTTCTCTTATTTTAAAGTTTTTTTTACCTAAAATATTTATTCGTGTGCAAATTTAACTGTAACTACAAATTGTAGTCAGTCGCAGCCGGATAAAGGAGGGAGGTTTTTACATCTTAATAATGCTTTTAACAACATATAATTTTTAACGAAAAGATATAATTTGTTTATGTCTTCATTATACGACGATAGTGCAATTTTCAATTCAAATTTGAAAAATAGACATGAGCGACTCGCGAGCCCCACCAAGGACCGAGCTCATGGTGGACGAGGCAAGCGACTAGACTTGTCTCACTTAACACCCTATCCGACGTACTCCAAATTGGAATCCACCCAAATTGCTAAAAAGTCACCCCAATAATCGCCTACGACATTAGAAAAAATATCTCACGTTCTATTCCAACCAAACTCTATCATAATCTCTTACACCATTATCTAATAAACCCTAACCCCATCAATTTTCTCAAATCTACGATAAAGCACTAATTCGAAACCCTAACCCACCATAAAACTCGCCAATAGTCATTCTGCAGACTATTACTGAAGAATTGTTTCGCCAAGATTTTGCTATTCGCTCGTAAATGGAAATTTTAACCATAAAAAAAACAATCAATTTTAATAGGCAAATGAGAAAGTCTCAATATTCCTTTAAATCACAATAGAAAACAACCATTTCCATAAAAATAAAAATCCAACAATCAATTCCAACGTACAAGTCATTGTTTAGCTTAGAAGTGTGATCGAAGTCGAAACTTAGTGCTGAAATATTTTACTAAAAAAAAAGGAATTATTTAGTAACAATGGCAAACCTAGGTCTTGGGGAAAATGAAATTCAGGGGTTGAGAAAGGTAGGAATGTTGATGGAAAAATATGTATTTACTTGGGGTATTGTGAGTTTTTCATAAGGGAAAAATACATAAATCCT
>CAIGRO010242743.1:0-16884 GCA_903798355.1 Fraxinus baroniana
CAAAAAATTTTGAACAAATAAAAGATCCGATTAAACAACACTAAAGTCTCCTATTTATTACATGTTCATATTTAATATTTAGACTGCAATTTAACCATCAAATGCGGACGATATGCTGATAGTGAGCCCTATCATGATATTAATCATTATAAACAAAGAATAATGCTTTGTGACCTGAACTGTGACTTGTGACCTGATTTGTCGTCGGAATATTCGCCGGAGTTGGAACAATAGTCGGAATCGGAACAGTCGTCAGAAACGATCGTCGGAATCAGAGCAGTCATCAGAATGCTCGCCAGAGTAGTCGTCGAAATGATCACCGAAATCGGAGTAGTCGTCGGAACGACGGAGGTAGTGGAGGTGTGTGGGTTAATTAATCTCATATATTTCAAAAATCTGATTTTTGAAATATAAAAGATGTTTTGTTAATTTTGAAATAGTGTAAAAATAAAGTAGACTTTATGAATTTTTCCCTAATTTAAATCGACCCTATACATTAATTTTTTTTTTCTACACTTGTATTTTGAAACAATAAGTACTCTACTTTAGAACTTTACAATTTATTCATTCTAACCAGTGACTCGACCAAACAAATAGCAAGTTTGCAAGACCTTAATATTTAGTAAGTACGCTAATAATATATATTTATTCATTTAAATAATTGAAACAAATCACTTTTACGCGCGGTCCATCCCTTAAATCCTTCTTGAGCCGTGTCATGTTGAGCCACAATCAAAATTGAATTCTATTATACATATTGAATGTTATTTGGTAAAGCCAAATTATTTTTTCATCAAAATGAAAAATATGATCGTTATCTATCACATCAATATTTAAATTCAAAATTTTTCTCTGGTGTGAACCCCAATAACGACTATATTTTTTATTCTCATTCTACAATAATTTGACTCAAACAAGACCTAAGAAAATGTTGAAATATGTAATTGATAATTTATTTCATTTCTTCTATTTCTACAAGATATTGAAAAATTAATTCGAATGTTAACACATGATGTTTGAACATAAATATTATAGATAGAATTAAACCGATCCATTCGATTTTGCTTCCAGTAATTACGTGAAACCTAAGGGCCTGTTCTCTTTGCCATTTTCAACCCATTTTCTGTTTTCAATTTTTCAAAACAGTGAAAACGCATTCTCTTTTTTATTTTCGAAAACGCATTTTTAAAAACGGGTTCAAAATTTACAAAGAAAACACAAAATGACAAAAATGTCGTTTTAGGTATTTTCAGTTATAACTTGACCAAAATTTCCAAAACATGTTTTCGTTGTTTTCAACCACCGCAACTATCACCGCACCCGACCACCACTGCACCACCACTACACCACCAGAACCCACCACTACACCACCGTACCACCGCCACCAAAATCACCACAGAATTCCCCAACCACAGCCAATATCGCAGAAAGACCACCGAAAAATCACCACCAAAAGTACCCCCACCGCCCAGCCAAAATTGCCACCAGATAGACCACCACTGCTCAGCTAAATGACTAAACCACCGCAACATCGCCACCAGAATCGTGACTCAATCACAGTCAAAATTGTGACCTAACCACAACCAAAATCGCGATCCAACCGCCATAGCCTAGCCCCCCCGGCCATAGCCGAAAAATCACGACCCAACTGCTACAGCCAAGACCCCCACCACTACAATCAAAAAAATGCGACCAAACCGCCACCACAACCACCACCACCACAACGTCGCGGCCCAAGCACAACGCCACAGCAAAAAATCACGACAGTTGGGTTGCCACAGCAAAAAATCGCCAATGAAAGATGAGAAGAAAAGGGAGACAAGGGGTAAAAGAGGGGCACGAGAGAGAGAGAGGGAGAAGATAACGTATTTTCATTTTCTAATTTTTTGAAAACCATTTTTCAAAATGTCAAAAAGAACACATTTTCAAAAAATCTCAAAATGAACACTCAAAATACAAAATGAATTCAAAACTCAAACACAAAGAGAACAACACCTAAAGGTTTCATTTCGGATATTGAACATCCAAAGTGTAATACGTAAAAATTGAAGTATCACCAATGCACCCACTTTTTTGGCTATTCCCCACATTGACATCATTACATAATCACAAAAGTAACCTTATTCCTTGGTAATTTTGTTCTCTCTGGGACAATGCATTATTTTAAAAATTAAGTCCCATGACAGCAGAACCACATCTAGAAGAACAAAGTCTGATCAAATGCTAGACTGGTTAGGATTAATGAAGAAAAAGAATTAAAATCTTCTCTGTTGCACGTAATACTACATCAAACATGGCCTGAACGACATCAAAATTACATTCATTGAAGGGAGAAACAAGCATCAATCAACAAAAAAAATGTCATAAAATTTGATCGCGGTGAGCCCAAAAGCTTGAAGCTACTGGTAGAAACCTGGTACACTTTTCAAACATTATTTATGATAAGAGACGAGAGAGGGTGGATGTATTGAATGGAGTGGGCTTAACAGAACTGTAAGACGATAATATACCTATGTTCTGAGCCATATGATCAATGTCATTCCACTAGTATAACTTATAATTTACCAGAAACTTCTGTGCCTAAAGTAATGTATGTCTTTACGATACCATAATACACAAATAGGAATAGTTTCCAATACAAATGAACAAGACAGAAAATTTTTAGTGCAAATATATATTAACGATGCACTTCTTGGCAAGCACGAATAGTCAATTGTCAAGCAAAGACAGTAAACAAAATATTGTACAGAGATGAGAAAGATCGCAGTACGATTCAGCCAAGCTTGACAAGAGCAAACGACTGAATTGCACTCTTCATTACTTCTACAGAACACCTTTCTCCAACCATTTGCAGTAATTAAGAAGAAAATGAAGAACCCAAAAAAACAAAAAAAAAAAACTAAAAGAAAAAGGAATAACATAACATAAAAAAAAATATTTGAAATGATACAATGTAGCATCACTAACACCGAGGACCACCCTAACATAGAATATAATTCGGACAGGCAAACTTTACCTAGCATTTTACATGCTTCTTTCCACTGTCAAAAGGGCCTAGTAAATTGAGAAGCTTAATTCTCAGCGAAGGACATGTAATCAACTCCAATTAATCACCATGCGAACATCAAGTCAGTAGCTATCAGCTCTATAAGAAATAATCAGGTGTTCTTCGAGTTATATCAGGTTCCCCTCTTCGTGGAGCTGGCTCAAACTGCAACAGAAAAAATTTAAAAGCACCAATACTTATTCACTACGTCCCTCATTCTTGGAAAATCCCACCACTTCACGAAAAAGATTAGAACTAAAATGAATAAATGACACAGACAGGCAACGCGCATTAACACGTGCCCACACACACACAGGAACCTGGATAAATGTGTGCTCTCTGCAGTCATCAACTTCCAAAATAGATGCCATATTTCCACAGCGATAGCAATAATTTGGTGCACTAAAAATAGTTACAACCTTTTGTTCCTGTGGTAAAAGGTCAAATCAATTATGGAAAGCCACTTCTAATAACAGTAACAGAACTAATACATGGTCTACAGTGTTACGGAAAGTAATAATTACATGGGCCCAGTTATATCCCTCCATAACAAGCTGATGAGCTCTAGCAATTAGCTTTAAGTTGTTGGTATGATTGAATTGCTCCGAAATGTCCTATAATATGGTAATGGAATTAATCAGGTGAAAGACGAAATGGGAATGAAGTAACCCTCAATAAATAGATGACAGTACCTGGCCAAAAGTGTATCCAGCACCACGAGGGGAGATGCCCCAACCACAACGATCATCTGGATCAGACCACAACAGATCACACATTGGACCTTCATGTGGAACTTCTTGAACACGATCAAAGTTTCTTATATTATCAAGAGTTTCAATAGAAGGGGACAATCCACCATGCAGACAAAATATTTCTGATTCAACCTACATAGAGATCAGTACATAGGAATCAACTGGCAAGCTCGATAAACTAATATTCAATCAATATGAGTTTTGGAAAAGAAACTGGCATCTGTGTCTAGCAACTATAAAGGCTGATGCCTTTACACAATTAATTTACTCAACTGCATATTTTACACCTAAGACAATTTGAGTACTTCAACTTCTTTTCTTTCTCATTTCTATATGCTGTGCTTGGCTGAAGGAAGTATTCCAAGATCGATTTTTCGCCCAAAGTCATCAAGTGTACAGGGAAAGAAACTTTCCAAAACAATGGCATCATAACAAAGTGGGATGATGAGATTGGGGAAAGAGTTCTACTAACCAATGCAGTCAGTGGGAAATAGTCAAACAGATCTGTGAATGTCTTCCAAACATTAGCATTTCCATACCTATAACCAAAAGGAGAGTTTATTAACAATAATACACAAACGAAAAAGAGATGCAAATATTCCAGGTAAATAGATCTAACTAGCTGCATATGATAATAAAAGCACTTGATGAATTACAATCGTACTTAGGATACTCGTATCCCAAGTCATATAAAAGCGGATAACAGAATTAAATAGCATTTTGAATACTCGATCCTATGTCACATATTATATGGATTTAGAGTTCTGAATTCAGCATTCAAGTGACACTGATTGGTAACTGGATTATAATTCTTCAACTTTGAAGTCAAACTTACGCTCTGGAAAAGAACCGGTTTTTCGTCCTCCGAGTCATTTAAAATCACACGAGCAACTATAAGGATATGTGCCCATGAATCAAGTCCACATCCTAAAGCTTTGTCCATTAAGCTATCTCATGCATTTGTACAATCCTTCTAGCACTCCGTAGTTTTTACACATTCCGCCATCCTTTTGTCAATATGGTATAGAAACACAATTATATTTCTTATTTCATGAACTATTCCAATACGTTTATAAACATATAAAATAATAACATGTAAGTGACATGCTATCAAGATCTTCATATTGTGTATTCCCAAAAGTGCCAGTCTCACAAACTCATACCCACTTTGGCTTGCAGAAGCTGAGTTATCTTGTTCCAAGGCATGTCTAATTCAATGAGAGTGCACAAGAATTGACAACTTATCTAAAAGTGAACCTGACACTAGGCATTCCCTCTACGACTCTTCCTTTATTAATAAAACTAACCGAGCACTCAATTTACTTGTTCTGTAATTGTTAATTATTCAGTTTAGCCGTATAAAAATAGTTAACGAAATTGGATGCCAACATCTTCTGACAACCTCAACCCCGATTATTGTTGAGATATAAAACATATCAATCTTTAATTTGATGCAAATTATAACAATCTTCTCAAACCAATTAGTTAATTAACCAGATACGATGGGGGTATGAGAATAAAAGTAAATGATAAATTGATAATCACTTCTTCAGGCAAATTAAGGGGGTAATAATGAACTCACTTCCGCAGGCATTCATCATAAAACCCATAGACTTGTGTAATCTGTGTACAAGAACAAAGATTTGGTCCAGCATTAACCACAGAAAATTATACTCGGTTGAATGAAAGTACGAACTATATTTAGTTAAGTAAGATAAAGAACAAAAATTTGTCATCGCATTATAAAGATACACCTAATAACAGAAGCAGTGAAAATAAACAAGAGAATGAAACAAAAAAGGTCAGACCACTTATATCTGAGTAAATAACACTAACTTCAACTAAAATCAGTTGACACATAAAATTTCATGAAAATAAGTCAGGGCAGTCAACTCAGCAAAATCTAAATTCAAAGAACACTAAACACATTGCAACTAATTTAGCCACGTTACCACACTTGGTAAAAACATTGTCAAGAAACTCAACATTATTATGCAGGTATCAGTTCTATCACACTGGCCAATAGCACAAGCTATGCCTTGAGAGATCAACTCTAAGCAAATGAAACCACATATTGCTTGCTTTAGTAGATGAAAGCACAGAAGGCATAATTTCAACAACTCAATTTATTCAGCCATAATAAGCTTTTTATACCTGTGATATCAAAATAGTGGAAGAGACAAAAAGAGAGCATAGAAAATTAAATAATACCTGTCTACTTTCATGATTTCCTCTAAGAATTGTTATCCGTTGAGGATAGCGCACTTTCAGAGCCACTAAAAGCTGCGTGAAACTAGCATATTAGTATCTACCACTAATTGAACACTCTGAAACAAATTGTATAAAGCATACTGGACAATCTATACTATAATCAAATGGATCTCAGATACACGCATCAGGACTGCTTCAAAACTCAACCGCCCACCAACTAAAGAAAAAACTGAGAAGTCATAAGGGAAGGAGGGCAGCTATTTTGTCATTGAGACCCAAATACAGAAGCAAAGTTTTGCTATAGTAAATGAAACCATTATTTAGCTTGTACTTACAGTAACAGTTTCAACAGAATAGTACCCACGATCTACATAATCTCCCATAAATAGATAATTTGTATCCGGACACTGTCAACAGGAAACAAATATATTAGAATACTAAAGATGTGTGATCAGATTCATATCGGCACTTCTAATTACCAATTTACTACAAAGCTAGCTAGGTTTGAAAAGAGAGACAAGATTGACAGCATTTACAATTTGGTAAATCAGATTCTCAAAGGAAATACCATGCCCATGAACCCAGTGGTGAAAGATAATGTGGACACGCCTGGTATGGATTCAAATGAAGCATCCAAGTTAGCAAATGAAAAATTAACCAGCCTGGTACGGATGCAACAAGATGAACCTCTAATGATCAATTTCACTATGATTAAGCAATATACGCATGCTGCCATTTCAAGAATATTTCTTCTTTTCCAACCAACAGTTGCAACTCATTACTGCATAATTCATGGGCAAGGTTAAGCAAAAATGAGTCTTACTATGCCTTGCTTGCTCTTGGTCCACTGGTTATACAAAGGTTGGCAAGGATAATATGGAAATGGTTTTAATCCAACTATGATCTGTTAAAAATTTAGAAGGCGCTAATGATTCAATTGGGGTAAATAAAAGAGAGAAATTCCAGAAAAATGATGGAAGGATATTATATTAGATAATAGGAGGAAGAAAAGATGTCTGGAAGAAAAAGATGTAGCACCATGTAATTGCTCATATCATGCATTTTTATTTTTTTTTTAAAACAAGACTTGTATAACATTTTCTGTTCAGATCAATAATATTATTTTTTTCAAAAATAGGTTTCCCATGTTCTAGTTATATTGTTTATTGTCTGTATCTTCAATTTGAAAACTATGAAAAGAATTAAGTTATGGCGAAATAGACAAGCCTAAAAGAATCTTTCTGTGCAGTTAATTGAATTATGCTTTGTATATAAATAAAACTAGAATAAATAGAATATCAACAAAGAGGAAATATGTGGTATACATGGAAGCAACTTTTTCCATTTTTAAAGAAAAATGTTAAAAAATCGATGACGCCAAGAAATGCTGGTTAGAATTCAAACTGTTATCGTATCATAAGGCAACCTACGTCCTCAACCCCGTTTATCAGTCTCAAATATAAACTTCCCCTAGCTCAAACCAAAAAGAATACAAGCATATGAATACCAAAGGCAAGTACACTACCTTCCCTCCAATGCGGAAAAGTTCAGCTAAATCATGAAATTGGCCATGAATATCACCGCAAATTGTCACGGGGCTTTTTACAGGCTGCACCACAATAACAGAAAATCAATCTAGCTTCTCTTGCACACAACAAATTCTGATTTGTATTAGAAACAAACAGCAGTACAACAAGTGAAAGCTAATGAAAAAAAAACGTTAAAATTCTTAAATGGACCATCTTTACTGCATGTCATGCTACAAGTTAAACATTTAAGCATGATGGGATAACTAATAATAATATTACATGGAAAAGCCAAATGAGCAAAATATTTCAAGTGGAGCAGATAAGAAACGATTTTGAGCGAGCATATGTTTAAGGCAGCAATTACTGATTTATATAGGTATGGCTAACTAAAAGAATTTATACCCCGGGAATTGAGACCAAAACTAATCTAATTGTCAAGTAAAATTTTATTCTTACAGACAAGTAAAAGGTATCTACAAGTTAAAGCAAGACTGAAAAATCCAAACAAAAACATTGCCTTGGAAAAATCAACTAAGCTGTAATGCGCTTTTGTTGACATTTTTCCCTTACTTTTCCCACCCAAAACATAAAAATAAATAAATTACTATCATGAACTTATAAAGGACCCAAACAGGAGAAATCTATTAAATTTTAAATTCCTATTGCCTAAAGTATGTTTCTAATTTATATGCAAGTCACCTAGAGCAATTATGTGCGTCACATTTCAATAGACCTAATCTGTTCTCCTCATAATAATCCATAACCCTCATATATCCATGGAGAAATTGGCAGAAAAAGTTTGTTTCAACAGTCATACTTTTCCTTAAAACTAATCATTTAATATCAAAATACTCAAATTGATTTAAATTTCCAATAACTCATAGGTCCTAAATATTAGCTGCAAGTCTGCAATCACCAGGCCTTCAAATAACATATAAAACATTCCAGTAGAGCATTTGTTTTGTCAGGGCAGGTAAAAAAATTTAATGTGCAACCAAAATATCAGTAAACAGTAAAAAGAAATTCATACCTGGACATTACTTTCCTCCATCAATATCTCCTTAGCTTTCTCGCATAAGCCCCTTACCTGCAAATAAAATAACGAATATTCTCAATCCGTTAAAACAGTTTTCAATTGAAAATATAGCCTCTGTCTGCTACACATTATTTTTTTTCATTCTCATTCTTCTACTCATTTTCAACCACACATTTTTCAATAAAATAATATTTTACATCACATCAATAACTTTTCCTTCTTTTTCAACCACACATTATCTATCAATCTACTATTTCAGAATACATTCTTCCAAAATAATGTGGATCAAACACACCCTTAATAAAGCAGATGTCAAATTCCGGGAAAACAAGGAAACCAGCCTACATGGTATTGGTATACATTAAGATTTTTATTCTCATTTTCAACCACACATTCTTCAATAAAATAATATTTTTCATCACATCAATAACTTTTCCTTCTTTTTCAACCACACATTATCTATCAATCTACTATTTCAGAATACATTCTTCCAAAATAATGTGGATCAAACACACCTATAATAAAGCAGATGTCAAATTCCGGGAAAACAAGGAAACCAGCCTACATGGTCAGCCGATTCACTATGAGTAAGTTGATGGGATCTAAGGAAGGCAACAAACTATCAATGGTTCGATGTACGTTAAAGAGAGGCTAAGGGCAAGTTCGAGATCAAATAGAGTCGATGAAGTCATGCAATCGCTTGTTCAAGCTACGTTGTCCAAAGGGGTGAAGTTACAAGCCAAAGACCAAGTTTCATGTTGGACATGGGAGCGGAAACAGGTTGGAATGCATTGCAATCAAGGACTCAAACTTGGAGGGAAGACGGACAGCTATGCTACCGCATAGCATAAATCTGAGTGCGGTCGCATGCCTCCATACAAAAACCACACTGAAGGCTGAAAAAAGGTTTATGTAACCGCATGCTCTACACCTATGCGACCGTATGGTGCATGGTGCAAAACTGGGATGCGTTTTTTCAAATTTCTCCTAGACTTATATTGTAGTTAAAACTCCTTTATGATATCTTTTTTATATCTTTTAAGGCTTAATTCCGTTTTTAACCTGGTTTTAGAGATTTCATATAAATAGAAGAATCCTTTTCAATGTAAAAAACACACAATTTGAGAGATATTATTGTGAGACATATTACTTTCAACTCGTTCATCATTGAATTAATTCCGAACTTATCAAGAATTAAATTCTTGTAGTGTTCAACAATTTAAATAAGGTTCATACGTTTTGTGATCAAAAGGTCAAGATATTGTTGACAATTATCTTGGTTCTTTGGTTCAATAATCTATTGTGTCGAGCTTTTAAAATGTTGATTCTTTGCTTTCTTGGGTTTGATCTAATCTGTCGTGGGTTTCGTAATTTCAATTGCTATGTGGGTTCGCATCGGTTAGTATCAAAGCTTGGCTCCAAAAATCAAGATTATATCCTTTAGTTCTTTATTTATCATTTTTTTGTTACAGTATTCATCCTTGTTCTTCGCGTTTTTCATCCTTTGAGTCGAGCTTTTCAAATGTTAGCTCTTGGTTTTCTTGGGTTTGATCTAATCTATCGGGTTTTGTAGCTTCAATTACTATGTGGGTTCACATCAGTTGGTATCAGAGCTTGACTCTAAAAATTCAAGGTTATATCATTTAATTCCTTTTTTTTTTAGTCTTCATCCTCGTTCTTCGTGTTCTTCAATTTTTGAGTCATTCAATCTAATTAAAATACAAAAAATTTAAAAAGTTGTATGTGCACTAAATTAGTGCCCAAATCAATTACTTTTCAATTTTTTAGGTTCTTTGTTGAATCCTCACGCATTTAGTAAAAAAAATGTGTAAGTCCGAATTCAAGAAACACTTTCTTGAATTTATTCTTGACGTTTACATTCAAAGTTCAAATTCCTACTTTCTTGAATCATTTTAGATCACTTTCCTTACTCAATTCTTTGTTTGAACTCCACAAGTGTTGAATTTTTCTGATTGAGATCGAATTAATCCTTTGAAACACTTGCGAGGAAGCATTGAGCGAAAAAAGGCAGAATGATGAGACTAATAGAGGAAAAATCCAAACTGAGTGATACACGAGAATATACATGTGAGACAGTTATTATTCTAAATTTAGGATGTATGACAGAGATGATTCTACTTCCAAGCATGAAAAATAGTCAAGTCATCATAACAAAGGAGATGATACAATAATTTGAAAGGTTGTTTGGTGATATACGAGAGAGAATGGATAGGCAAGAGGCGTGGATGGAGAGGCAAGACACATTGCTAGCTACTTTGCGTAGGGAACAACTTAGGAAAGTTCCTAACACAAGGGGGCAAGGTAGACGGGAGCGGATATTGATGGTAAAAATGAAGCAGGTAATGGAATTGATGATGATGCATTAGTGGAGGCTGAAATAGGAAGGATGAAGAATCAAGGAGATAGGCATGATACGAGGGCTAGAGATTATGCTGGAGATGGAGTTGATAGAAATATGGGCAATATTAAAATGATCATTCCTTCATTCAAAGGAAGAAGCGATCCGAAAGCATATTTGGAGTGGAAGAACAAGATAGAGCTTATATTTGATTGACATAACTACTCGAAGGAGAAAAAGGTTAAACATGCTGTCATTGAGTTTACTGATTATGATATCATTTGACGGTATCAAATAGCCACATCTAGGAGGTGGAATCAAAAGAGGCCTATCGAAACATGGGGATAATTCAAGGCTATCATGAGGAAGAAGTCCATTCATAATCATTACTATAGAAATGTTTATCAAGAATTACAAAGCCTCTATTAAGAAACTAGGAGAGTTGAGGATTATCACAAGAAAATAGAGATTGTCATGATTAGAGCGAATGTTGAGGAAGATCGGGAGGCCACTATGCCCCAATTTTAAATGGTTCGAATAGGAAGATAGCTAATGTAGTGAAACTACAACATTATGCGGAGTTGGAGGACATGTTACACGTAGCTATGAAAGTGGAGAGGCAGTTGAAGATGAAAGGGGTAGCCACATATCTATCGGGTTCTTTGGGTTCTAACTCTTCTTGAAATCGAAGTAGGATGATAATGGAGGTGATGGGGATGTTTTGAGTAGTAAGATTGAACCACCAAGGGAAAGGAGGAAGTTGCTAGAAAAATTACACTCAAGACGGATTCCCAACCTTCTAAGAATCGGGATATCAAATGTTTTAGGTGTTATGAATCGAGGCACATTGCTTCACAATGTCCAAACCATATGGAGAAGTGGTAAGTGATAGTGATGGTGATGATATGCCCGTAATAGAGGATGCTAGTGATGGTGATGGAGTAGAGTACCTGCTAAGAGGTGAGTTACTTATGATGATGCATTCTCTCAATACACAAATTAAATTAGATTATGTGGAGCAGCAACGAGAGAACATCTTTCATACTAGATGTCATGTCAAAAATAAGGTATGTAGTTTGATTATTAATAGGGTAGTTGTACTAATATTGCTATTACTACACTTGTTGGGAAATTAGGATTGACTACGATAAAACATCTTAAGCCTTATAAATTGCAATGGTTAGATGAATGTGGAGAGGTTGGGGTATGTAGGCAAGTTTAGGTGAATTTCTCAATTGGGAGGTATAATGATGAAGTGATGTGTGATGTAGTTCCTATGCATGCTAGGCACATTTTGTTGGGACGGCCATGGTAGTATAATAGGAATGTGAAAGATGATGGATTCAAGAATATGTATAACGTTGTAAAAGATAGGAGAGCTGTTACGCTTGTCATTAACACCACAAGAGGTCTATGAGGACCAACTGAGATCGAGAGGTGAGGAAGCAAAGAAAAACAAAGAAAGGCAAAATGAGAGTAGGAGAGAAGATGGTGAGGTAGCTAATTGTGAGAAAAAAGAGCAGAGTCACAAGAGAAAAAAGATGAGTATTGAGAGGAGAGAAAAATCAAAAGTGAATTTATATACAAAAAAATAATGAGATTGAGAGAGCTTTCGTGAGAACTAACAAACCCTTTCCCAATTTGGATATTTCTTTATTGCAGGACTTCAAATACTTGTTCCGTGAAGACTTATTTAGAAGGATACCACCCATTGAGTATCCAATTGATTCGATGCAAGCAAAGAATTTGATGAGCATTGAAGGAGAAGCATTCGACTATGACATGGTAAAGAATCAATAAGTCATACATATGTTAGATGATGATCTAGCATGTAGTAGTATTTTTTTACATGAGGCATGCACTTTTACACATTAATACATTTATTAATTCTATGAGAGTAATAAGTCATTTGTCACGTGCATTCATATGAAATCAATTACTAGTTAATATTCTAGTATGTTGCAAGAAATTAATTGAGCATGATAGACAATTCTGTATTTCAATGTTGAAGTCCTTAATTATTTCAGTTCAAACTTCTGGAATATGTTGGGAACCAGAGTAGTATCCTCTACGGCTCTACTACAAGTTTTGGTAAGGTTTATGGCTTAAATCCGTTAACTTTGTTTGGTTTGATTCCTTTAACTAATATTGTAAATGGTATTTTAGATAGAAATTAGTGGATTGAATTATATGCTTCTCAAGGCAGGAAAATGAAGAGGCGTAAAGTATTCGAGTCAAGTGATTGGGTTTGGGTGCTTAGGCAAAAATGACTAATTTGAATGCAAAGAAGGTCAAGGTTTCATCCTAGAGAAGATGACAATTCCATGTTATTGCAAGGATAGAAAACAATTGACTACAATTTGGATCTTCAAGGTAAGTTTTTGATCATTTGCATCTTATCTTACCCTCTTTGATGCAAGTACAGATTCGAAATCAAATCATTCCAAAGAGGAAGGGAATAATGGGATCCAAGGAAGGTAACAAGCTATCAATTGTTCGATGCATGTTGAGGAGAGGCTAAGGGCAAGTTCGAGATCAAATAGATTCAATGAAGCCATGTAATGTTCAAGCTACATAGTCCAAGAGTGCAAAGTTAATAAGTCAAAGACTAGGTTCTATGTTGGGCATGGGAGCGGAAACTAGTAGGAATGCATTGGAATATGATCCAGTTTGACATAATAAACAGAATATGATATACAACTTTGACAAGATAGATCCGCTAAGGTCTTCATTTCATTCCACAAGTCAACAATTTTTTGCTTTGAAAACCTCTAGTAACAACACTGTCAAGTATTAGTACAACCTGTCTACACCAAAAAACTCTAATATGCCTTTATTTGATCTTCTAATGACATTTGAACCTTTATGACAGTTAGTAGAACTGTAGAGGTACAACACTTATCTTGGGCCAATAAGTATTGCATATATCTTCATATAATATAATCGTACAAGTAACTCCATGATATGTTCATCAAATAAGTAGGAAGTCATCTTGTCGTACAAGTACTTCCTGATGAAGTCATCAAATAAGCTAGGATTCAATTATAGCACAATAGCCTTTTTTAAAATGTAGTTGTCCTGAGCTGAGAGAGTCAAATTCATAAAGACGACTAAGTGGAAGCAGAGTGATTTCATATGCTAGTAAAAGTAATTCTTAATAAATTGTTCTTTTACAAGGCTTCCATTTTCTGAGGTTAGATACACGAGAAGGAAATAAATACAACTGTAATAACCATTTTCAGTCAATATCTATCTGCTTAAATTCAATAACATGATAACCAAAGTAATCAATCAAAAATTTTACATTAAAATTCAAAAGATGATCAACCAATATTTAGCCCTCATTTGACACCCATTAATTTCTCATTCTCATTCTCATTCTTCATTTCAACCACACATTCTCTAAATAAAAGAATATTGCACACAAATCAAAAACTTTCATCACTTTTCCACCACACATTCTCACGTCAATCACTATTCCAAAAATTTTCTTTTCATCAAAATGGGATTCAAACAGGGGCTTATATGCTTAAATTGCAATAACTCATCCATACTAGATCCTAAAAATGTAGATAGCTAATAATGGCATATCCTACTTTTCTCTAGTCACTAGTTATCCTCCAAAATGGGACCTGAAGAGTTACAAATAAAGACCAAATTTCTTCTTCACCTTGCTATTACTTAACCCAAAATGTGATAAAATATACTTAAAAAAAAAAACCCAGGAAAACCTGAACAATATGAAAATGCTTTAATATATCAATTCTTAATATACCAAAACGAAATGAAAAGGAAAACCCTAGCTCCACAATCCATTAACAAAATGACTACGAAAAATAATAATAATAATAACAACAAACAAGAATCCCGCGTTCCTTTACATTATTATATCCACTAAATCAATCAGATCCATGAAAAATAAGAGACAAAATCCAAAATAAATAACTAAACAATAAAAAGTGAGTGACAAGAGAAAATAATAAAAAAAAAACCTCGGGTTCGGACAAGGGCTTGCACTGCATGAGCTGAGCAATCTGCTCGTCGAGATTTCCATGTGTGCTGGCAGCCACCAGATCCGCACTCATCTTGCTTATTTCTCTATCTTATCTGATCCACTCCCGTTTTCCAATATCACGCCGATTCCCTTATAGCTCCTTGTCAATTAATTCCTCAACCCTGGCCCGAGATTCAGGGCACCATCAGTATTCGGAGTGATGGATATACAGAAATGTGTGTGTGAGAGAAGAGAGAGCTCGCGAGGAGGGAAAATGGGGTAAATGGCGAGGAAGGAGTAAAATGGAAATTTGTCAATATACTTTTGTATTTTTAATTTTATTTTTTTTCTTACTGGTTCATAACAATTTGAAGGGAGAATTGCAGCTGTGGTCCCCAACTTTTCCAAAGAGTGCAAATGGTTCCAAACTTTTTATTTTTACAATATTATACCTTTGGATGGTTTTCCTTTCAAAAATCCATTATGGCCTGTTTGATGCACCATGTTTTCCACGGAATATGGAAAAAACTTTCCCTTTTCCATTGTTTGATGGCACAAATATTCCTAGCAATTCATTTTCCACACCCATGGCTCACGCGTCCCTTTTCCATGATTTCAAGGAAGGAAATTGTTTTCTTTTGGGTTGGTTGGTTTTGATTTTCTAGCTTTGCTCTTTTTTTTTTTTTTTTTTTAAACAATTGGAAAAGTAATTGAAATTTTTTTTAGATACAATAGTAAAAAAATGTATCACTTTTATTGACAATTTTATGCAAAACAAAGTCAAACGAATTGTATTCGAATGATAATTTTGTAAAAAAAAAAATTGCAAGTGGAACAAATTTCTAGACCCAATGGTAGAAAAAATTATCGCTTTAATGGATAATTTTCATGAAAAACAAAATCAAACGGACACCAAACTTTCAACAATTTTCAGGTGGAAAATTATATCAATCAAACACAATTATCTTTAATCTCAGTAAAACAAATTTTAGTCAATTCAATTTTCAGTAAAACATTTTCTTTCCATCTATTTTCCACCTTTGCAATCAAAGAACTCTTGGTTCAATATTTAACCATTGTTTGATGGTCATCATTTTGAAGAAATTGAGTTTTGAATAATAATTTTTTGGAGAATATGTGGTTAAAAATAGAAAAGAGTTTTGAATTTAAATGCAAAATATTTAGATGAATGTGAGTTTGAAAATGAATATTAGAGTTTTGTTCGGGAGACAATTGTTGATGTTGAAAATTGGAAGAAGTTGGGATAGAGGTAAAAGCCCTAGCTGAAGTTGAGGTGGGAGGAAGAGACTGGAACAACACCACTTGAAAGAGGTTGGAATTTGATATCACGAATTTGCAGGACCTTTGTTTCTTTGGAAGAGCTCTGATAACTTCAGCTCGCTCTTGGATTGCCGGGTCAGAGTTGCCTTTTTTTAGTTTGCAGATAAAGCCAAATAAGTTAAGATATGCTTATAAAACAAGTGCAGAAAATAAAAAGGTTATATTCACTTACATAATGGGTGATAGAGAGTAGGAACTACGTCCTCCCTATTCACATCGACAGGGTGGAACTGCCACTTTCCCAAAATGTAAAAGAACTCATATTTCAATTTCTTTATTGGAGAGGGAATATCTAAAACTAAAGGACCACCCGTCCTAGGCCTAATATAGCATAACACTAGCCAGTGTTCTTCACGTCCTCCTTAAAGGTAAAAAGGAGTTGATTTGTGCTACGCTCAATTTAGGATAACCTAATTTACTCCACAAAAATAAAGTGACAATTAATGATCTCAAGCCGTTGGGGCACAACTAGGGATGGTGTTCACGAAAATATGTTTCGAGTTTGAATCCCACAAGTCTACGGTTCGTTAACAAGTAATAAAGTGGAAATCCTAGAATTTCGAGTATCATTCCCACGATGATTGATTTAACTAGATTTTTATTATCTCGACCTTAA
>CAIGRO010242770.1:0-11608 GCA_903798355.1 Fraxinus baroniana
TTTATGAAATGTGATCTTTAAAACTATGAGTTATGTATTGTTCCCTTTACCTAATGATGTGCACTAGAATTTTAATGCCCGAACTCGAACTCATGGGCCGAGCTCATCTTCCTCCAATTATTCAAGTATTGCGGTCGGGCCTAATGTTGTGGGTACGGTTTCCTTATCCTTGTCTCATACCTTCTAGAAACATTAATCTCACTTTTGTAGATTTGGGAAATTTTGGAAATTTTCGTAGATGGAGCATCAAACAGTTCGGGCTTGAGAGCTAGGGTCATCATTACTAACCCGAACAAAACTACAAAAATTCAATGTGCACACAGGTTCGAATTTAAAGCCACTAATAATGCAGCAGAGTACGAAACCATTATCATAACCCTAGAACTCGCACACAACTTTGAGTTTGAACATATCAAAGTTTTTAGCGACTTACAATTTTTACAGAAGCTCGAGCTACTTGTCAAAGATAATTGTCAAGTACCATGCTCGAGCTCTACATATTAAAGCTTAACAATATTACAGCTCTTACAAAACCTCGAGCTACTTATCAAAGATAATTGTCAAGTACCATGCTCGAGCTCTACCTAGTAAACCTTAAAAATATTACAACTCTTACAAAAGCTCAAGTTACTTGTCAAAGATAATTGTCAAGTACCACACTCGAGCTCTATTAATTAAAGCTTAAAGGTATTAAAGTTTTTACAAAAACTCGAGCTACTTGTTAAAGATAATTGTCAAGTACCATGCTCAAACTCTACCTATTAAGGTTTAAAAATATTACAGCTTTTATAAAAGTTCGAGCTACTTGTCAAATATAGTTGTCCAAAGTACCACACTTGAACTCTACCTACAAAAGCATGAAATTATTAAGCTTCAACATTAAAAGCTCGAGCTATTTTGTGCTTACCATATCTATCAAAAGCTTAAACTTCACTTGTTAAGATAAGAACTCGACTTTCACATGTATCGAGCTCGATCCGTGTTTCCAGATTAAATACACAAGCATATAATAACAAGTAATAACTACAATAAAGGACAAAACATCAAACCATTAACTTGAACAAAAATCAAACAAAAAGAACCCAGGACGAACAATGTTTTTGTTACACCTTCAAAAAATTATCAAAAATAAGAGAGTTCGGGTCGGGGGCCTAATCTAAATCTATCGCATTGGTAGTATCGATCTCGTTATCAACTTGAATGACATGATTAGGAGTCTCGGCCTCCTTCCTCGTCTTCTTTGTTATCAAATGAAGAAAGCTCGAGCTTCTCCACAAGCTCGTCGACTCTATTCAGCTCCTCGACTAGGGGCTTTAAGTCCTCGGGCAACTTCATCCGCAAAAAAGGAGTGAACAAGTCTCATACCATAATGGTAGGAGCCCGACCTATACTATCTCAGCAACGTCCCAACCTCCTATGATTTCTTAAAACCCTCAACTACCTGAGCTCGAGACTTTAGTAGCTGATCCTCGAAACCCTTCTTGGCATGCATAAGCTCGAGCTTGGCCTCGTCTTTCACAACCCCTATTTGATCTTGATCATTTTCGATTTTGATCTTTGCCAAATCATGTTCTACCTTGAGCTCGCGAACACGCCTTTTGTTCTGCTTATTCTCTACCTCGAGCTCGACCAATTTACGTGAGGTGTTCAGGCCAAGCCTCGAGCCACGCACAAGGTCTAAAAAGTGAGAACGAGATTAACATAAGATCGGGAATCAAATATGATAAAAATAAAGACATCTTGAGATTGAGATCATACCGTGAGAGTCAATAGCTTAAGGTTTTTCACCCCTTCATCAAGCTCGACTTGTCTACATATTTATTCATTATGCTCGGGATCAAAGAGTATTGGGTATGTTCCTCCATTACCGAGCTTGGGGGAGGACATCTTCATCCAAGTTGACGATCTCGGGTGTATTTCGAGGAGTGGGAGTTTTTACACTTGAATGTGGAGTAGGCTGTGGTGGAAGGATCGAGTTTTTTAATCTCAAGATCTGCCCAGGACCGCTCATGACCTTTTTCGAGGTGGCTTTCCCTGCCATCTTCTTCCCCTTAGGCGGGGTAGGAGCTTTTCGCCTTGTGGTGAACATTGGCGAAGAGCTTTGAAGGATCACAAGATATTTCTAACTCTGCAAAAAGAGTAAACACAAGGCATTAGCTCGATCTTGATTTTAGGGCAATACAAGAAAGCACATAGGAAGATAAAGATCATAATCTTGATGCCTCTCACGTTGGCAAGGTTGAGGGTGTCATTTTGGAGTGGATAATCAATTTTCTCTACATGTGGGTCCTGGTTTGCTAGTTTTAGCCTATTCATCTCTAAAACCTTGAGGTACTCCTAACCCTCGTTGAATATGTCCTTATTGGGGATTTCCCATTTCGGGCTAAAAAGGTGGTAGGGTCTCAAGGTTTTACAAAGAAAAAACGTTCTTTCCAACCCCGAAGAGAGCTCAAGGTTTCAAGCGTTCTAAACTCCCATTAGTAGATAAGTATATGAAACAATTATATCCTTGTGCGAACTTTATGTTAAAAACCATCCAGGCATCTACATAAGATGAATAAATAAATTAAGAGCCTCCACCCATTAGGGGTAAATTGGCCCGTGCACATGAAGGAGGTCAAGAAATGAATAAAGAACCGGTGAATAGGCCACCTAAACCCGGCCTTGAGGGCATCCCTAAAGAAAGTTATATCTCTCCATCTAGAGCATAACCAACTGACTCCGTTGGTTCGGGAGCCCTAACATCACACATAGGCATTACCTCGAATTTCCTAGCCATCTTAATAATTATATGTTCTTTATATTTTGTGGGCTATTTGGGGTACGTTAGAACAACCCCACCTTTAAGGTGAGAGCTAAAATGTATAGCTAACAAAATGATGGACGTACCTAGGTACTCGAGGCTATTAGTGGTTGAACCCCCAGAAGAACTACTATTGCTATCGCTCGAACCCCTTACTATTATCACTCGACATTATACTTCTTAAAAAATAAATAATTTAAAGGCTTGAATACTTACGTCTTAAGGTACTCACTTTCAAAACCTACTAGCCCTGAACTCGAATTGCTTTTACAAGGTGTTGAGAGTGAAAAAAAGGGGAAAATGGGGGGGGGGGGGGGGGAGGTGAAAAGCAAAGTATTTATAAGGCCAAAGTTCGCTTAATCTCTGCCCTTGAATCCACGCCACGTGGCGATCATCTGATGTCACGTGCTACGTGCCATACACGTGTCGCGCATCTAACTATAACCCATACTCGGTGATGGAGTTCAACATCAGGCCATAGCATATCTTTGCATCTCACCGTGCAGCTCGTGCATGTAACCACTAGTTGCGATCTGAATGCACAAGGGCCTATGATTTCACAAGAATTTTAACACCCGAACTTGAACTCAAGAGTTCGAGCTCATCTTCCTCTGATTATTCAAGTATTGAGGTCGGGCCTAATGTTATGGGTACGGTTTCCTTATCCTCCTCTTCTACCTTCTAGAAACATTAATCCCACTTTGGTTCTAACTCTATAGCCTTTATCCTCATCCAAACTACTTACCTATCATAGTCCAATCCAAACTCAAACATGACACATTCAATATAATATAAACACTTTGCATAATAAGGATGAGGATTATAAGTTGATTAATCATTTTAGTACTCAACCACCAACATCTATAAATATAGGACCAAAGTTCATTATTAAGGTACATCTTACATAATTTCTAGCATATAACTTTACACACAAATTCTCTCTATAATTTAAGCATCGAAGGGGCGATAAGGATACACATCAATGCTTTTGTTTTATGTATTGAAGATATGTTCGTGTGGTATTCATACATTCTGTTCGAGATCTAGAAGGTGCAGATTTTTGGAAGCATCACATAATATGATTAATCGTTACTCTATTATTATGTCATGAAATTGTGCAACGAAACACTTCATTTGCAAAGGTAGAGATGAAAGTAATTTATTTACATTTATTTTTTCTCATGTCTAAGCTCTTATGCCGATAATTAACGGGAATCTTGAGATTGACCTTCCGTCTTTGCCCTAAAGTAATTTGATGTATGTGGCGTACGCGAGTGAATAGATGGAGACTAGTTAAAAAGAAAGAGATTAAAATGTTTACACCATTATAATTGGATGTAGAAGTAGCATTTCTTAGTTTATTAGATTCTGTTTGATGTAGAACTCTTGAGAATAAATTACATGAAAAGTAATTTTTTTAAGAATGTATGGTTAAAATAGTGAAGAAAAAATTATGAGTCCAGGTGTAAAATTATTTTATTGAAAAAATGTGTAGTTAAAAATAACTTTAAAAAAAAAATGAATTTTACAAAATTTATACTAAGTAAGAACTTAATATGATATTACCAAGATCGTCATCCACATATATCAAACGTTTCATTAAACTGTTTATAAATTTGTTGCTAAATGGAGGCAAATTCATTGCGCGTGTTTGATCGGTTTTTTTTTTCCATGAAAAATGTCATTTTCACCTGCATTCCTTCTTTTGAGGTGTTTGATTCACAATTTTTTCTATGGAAAATATTTTCCAACTTTTGGTCACGTGATCATATTTTCCTTAAAGAAAACATTTTCTTTAAGCAGGGTAGTTTTTATTTTCTTCTTTTTCTCTCTCATCCATCCCCCTCTCTTATTTACCTACCAATAAAACATGGACAAGTTTAATATTTTTTTGGTTGAAAACTAAATCTATCTCACACATTTAATTAATAATTTTCATAAAAATAAATTCTAAAAATTACCTAAAATTTATTTTATTTTCATGTAAATTTCATGCTCACAACTAAACGCATATGTCATTAGTAATTTAAATTTGCTAACTAATGCGACATATCTTGAAAAACTTGGTGACCAACCGTGTTTTAGACACGAATTTCTTTTCCGAAAAACTGATACATGGAATTTCTGAAGTGGATGGCTCCAACTTAAAAATTTGATTTAGTTGTTTATACCATGCTGAATCGCACGCCACCTGGAAATCACTAATGAAGTTAAATGACAAGTATAAACTGGTGAGACATTGCACGTACTATGGCTGCCTCAACGCGTAAAGTTGTGGTGAAAACCTCAAACCACCTTTTAAAATTAAAATTAATTAATGCCATGGAGGTTTCTGGGAAACTTACTGAAAGTACACACATTTTGACCATTAGTAAAAACTGGAAAAAGGGGGTCCTTCAAGTTTCAGTATCAACCAAGAGTTCGATGCAAAATAAAGATATGAAGGAAATTCTACGTATGCATTAAATTATACTACCATAAAGTAAGCATCTCACTAGATGAAATTGACAGAAGTCAGAACAATACAAAGAATTTCCATGTTGAACAAAGCACACCAGCACCGAATTTCCACTGACAAGACCGTTTACACCTTTGAGGCACCGTTGTCCTGTCGTAAAGCTATGGAACTTGACTTAGCAAACGAAAAATCATGTGGAATTTCTTGGAAAGCTTCGTAATTCGAAATCATAGGAGGGTAAACACTGCTGCAATTCACCATTTCCGGCATGGATAAATTCTCTAATCCATCTAATTGTTGCGGATAATTATAGTCTATCTCTTCCATCTCTACCCGGATTTTTTCGAGTTCTTGAAAAGTGTTACCCGCTGCAATGTCGACGCCACAGTAGTCGCTTGTCATTGGAGGACAAGAGCTAGTTAAAAAACTCGAATAAGTCGAAGAGATGAGCATATTAACTGAATTTTCAGCCAATTTGTCTTGAGTAAATGAGACATCCGTGTTATCAAAAATTCCATTGCTGATGCTGCGTTTACTTGTAGCAAATAAACCATAATTTGATTGTTGAAGATCATAAGAAAGTCTTTCTCCTTCAGTCTGGACCTTCAAACTGGCAAGGGATTCTTGTTCATTTAGATGATCCTGGCTTGGATGTGCTGCATCTTGCAAGGCAAATGGCTGATGTGGCCAAGTGTAATTGCGCCGAGCCTCTTGTTCTCTAAACTGCTTACCTAGTAGCTTTTTCTTCAACCTTGTGTTCCAATAGTTTTTAATGTCATTATCTGTTCTTCCAGGTAATTTCCCCGCGATAATAGACCATCTGACAATCAACATCGTAAAATTATCATCTTTTCGATACAATTAAGAACTAAAATTGGTTTAAGGGGAAAACAAGAAAGAAAGAGTTAAAAACCCTAATTATAGTACTCTAAAATCATGCAAATGGGCAATACAATGAACAAATTTAAGCTCGTTTGTGTTCTTTAATATTGTCAAATACTGTATAGTCCGACCTAACAAACCATAAACGCGTAAGATTTATTACCTGCTTCCGATGATTTTATAGAGGTTGCAGATTAGGTTATCTTCTTCCTCAGTAAACCCTCCACGCTTGATATTCGGCCTGAGGTAATTTAACCATCTAAGCCTACAACTCTTCCCGCACCTCTTAAGGCCTACAGCATTAAAAGTTCTCAATTCAGCTCAAGAAACAGCAAAAAAATGTATACGACTTCTTTAACGTCACCACGTTAATAATTGTTAGTTTTTACCTATTTTTTGAGGTAAGGATATCCAGTTGCCTCCGGTGCTGGTGCCATTTTTCTCCATGTAGGCCTTTAGCTTGGCGTCTTCGTCGGACGACCAGGGGCCTTTCTTGACGTTGGTTTTGTCACAGCAAGGAGCTCTCCCCATATTTAGTGGAATATTTCTGGGTATTTTTTTGTTTTGAGTTTGGTGTTGGACTATCGGTTTCTACGTGCGGATGATGAGTATAATAGCTGGAGAAGGAGAGATGTGGGATGAAATAATCAGTGGATTTCAAAAAAGTCGAGTGGGAAAAAGATAAAGACTTTTATGCATAAATTAATATGGCAAAATTTGAATGCCAGAGCATAGACCAAGTGTTCTCTCATTGCCCTTCTTATCTAGAATCTAAAAAATATTCAGTCTCCATTGACGTTAAGGTAAAGACGTTCCTATATTCCAATTTGAATGCCAATATTGACGCATTGATTAAGAGCTTGTTGTTTTGAATTAAAATTTGATTTTAATTTAAGTCAAAATCAAACAATTAATATTAACTATACATTTCATGGATTTCACGACTTTTCAACCACATATTTCAAAAATTTCTATCACTATATACTAAAAATCTAAATTCAATCCCACCAAACACTCTCTAAGCTTCAAAAACTCATTTTTAACCACACATTCTCTCATAAAATAATTTTATATGTAAATCGAAAGCTTTTTTTTCTTTTTTAACCGCACATTCTCCAGAAAATCACTATTTCAAAATACACTTTCTTACCAAAATAGGACTCAGTCACTCAGATAGGGAGTTAGTGTTCTATTTAACTTGTGCTTTTATCAACGTATTAGATTTGTATCATTATTAAAACCCAACACGACAAAGTGCTTATAGTCTAATTATATTCACTCTACCGTGTTTACGTGTTACATTGCATTTTAATTGCATTCAAAGTCATTAAGATTTTCTCTTTGTAACACTTGTGTCTTTAAGTGTACCTTAAGTGCAATTAAAAACTAAAGATTGGGTAGGAATCACAAAAAAATCTATTCAATCTGATACATGCGGACCTACCCCAAATGGGGTGAAATTACCCGTCTAATCAGTAAACGTGATCGTGGTCAGGGTGGGGATGGGATCGTTGCCTCCAAAGCGGGTACGAAAATATGGTGCCTGTCCCGTATAAAGTTAATTTCAAATTTAATTTTTTATCAAACAAAAAGAAAATATTTATTATCATTTTAAAAAGAACATGGGTCGTTCTTAAAAAATTGGAAAAAAAAGTATTAATATTTATTTACTAAAGATATTAAAAAATAAATGGAAAAAAAATAAACAGGACATGGGACTTGCCTGTCCCCGAACCTATCACATCCCGCTTTAATCGGGTATGAAGGTGAAGTAAGGTAACAAAAAAACCTGATAAGGAAGGGGACGAATATGGCCAACCCACTTCATACCTGCCGCGTTGTCATTGTAAAATTGAGAATCTTGAGCGAAATTAAAATGCAACAAGTCAAAATTGTGGTGCCAATATAAAATTGATTTATATTCTAATGCCTATATGGTGAAAGGGTGAGAGATGAGGGTTAGTCCCGTTTCAACTATAGTACTTGACATTTTTTTTTTGGATAATTGCAGTATCGATCCTAGCCTTTGAGTTTTTTGTAGATTATACCCTAACCTTCAGTTTGTGGCACCAATGATCACAAACATTTGAAAAATTAGAACCCAAGGTCCAAATGCATGATTTCTATTAACTTGACAGTTAATTGACCCATAAAATTGACTTTGACTAAATTTAATCCATTTTTGAAAGGATAAAATAGTAACTTTTCACCTAAAATAAGGTAAACATTAAATAAATAAAAACACATATAAACTCATCATCTTTCCTACCATCGCCCAAACCCCACACACCCATCCTTACCCCACTGAATCAAAATTAGAAAATTGTCCTCTTACATATCATATTGCTATCGAAAACACCACCACCACAACTCCTCTCACCCATACCAACTAACCACCCTAATTAGGTAACCCCATGGAAGGGAATTCAACAGACTCGAGTGGTGGTCAGTAATTCGACGCGAGTAAAGGAAAATTGCAACATTTCAATTCCAATTTTCACACAACAATGGCAAAAGATGAGACATTTCATTTGTTCTATCATTATTTTTTGTTTTCTATTTAATCTTGGACTTTCTGCTATTTTTTGCTTTGAATTCTTGGTGGCTAACGCTAGTTAAAGCTATTGTCATTTTGCTCAAAGTAATATGAGAAATGGGTTTGTTAGAGTGTGAGGAAGATGAGGGAAGAATTAGGGAGTATCTCTACCAATTGGGGTCGAGCTACCACAAAGAAAATTAAGGATAACAAATGAATTATCAATAATGATTAGCCTCCGTTTGGTAGGGATAAAAATCATATTTTTTTGTAGATTTTGATAGAATTTAATAAAATGTATAGTTGAAAAATTGTGGAACCCAAAAAATATATGATTAAAATTAATTGTTGATTTTGACTTAAATTAAAATCAAGATTTTAACTGATACCAAACTGATGCTAATATATTTGGACTAAAAGATTTTGTCTAAAATTTCAAATACGCATAATTCCAAACAGAAAAAAAACATTACGACAATATCAGACAGCTAAAAGATAGTTTGGATGCGACTAGCAACGTTCAATATAGGATAAATGCATGAACTATTTTACTAAAAGACAACATTGAATGTGGAAATTAATGGACTATCACATTCCGTGCTGTCTCCATATTGACTTGTTCTTTCTTTCTGTCATTTTTTTTTCTCTGTGTCTGCTATGAGCTTTCTTGGAACCTTTGTTCAAGTATATAATCGTAAAATTATTTTCCTACAAAATTTTATTTGAAATGATCCCTGTTAATTTATTTTTATTTTTATTTTTTCAAATCCTTAAATTCTTTCTCGTGTTCAAAACCCACATTTTCCTTTATTATTTTCAATACTAATTAGGACCGATTTGTCAAAAAATTTCCATATTTTACACATGTTTTGATAATAGAATCGAGTAACCTAATATTCTCAACCTATTTATAAAAAATGCACATTTATGAACATTAGGTACTAATGCGTAATTTCTCCTCGTTCAAAAGAAAAACTCAGGAGTCGAGGAGAATAATAAAATAATATATTTTTTTATCGAACACCATTCCTATTGGTTCTCATACTTTATTATACATATGTTTTGATTGTGTCAAAAAATAAAAATCGCCAGTTCCTTCATTTTTTTCTCACAAAAATAATTGCGTATGAATTAGAAACACCTTTCTTATTTATATTTTATTGCATTTTTTTTAATATCTTTAAACATTGAAAATGTCCAGTCCAAATCTATAAAATACAAGTTAGTGATTGAAAATTTTTAGTCCAAATCTATAAAAATTTAACAAATTGTGACTTGGTGATTGAATACAAATAATAAGCAAGCTTTAGTCATCACTATGGAATAAAATAAAATCTGGGTCTAACTTGAAACTTTGAAATAAGTTAAGAATAAAAATGTTTTTTACCCAATGAATGTAACTTGTGCACTTATCTGATTTAATTTACTTCATTATATTTCAAAAAATAAAATAATAAATTAATAGCCAGCCAATTGATAATAAGCAGCTTTAGTCATTAGCCTAATTTATCTTTAATTTAGTCACAAATATTCTTTATATTTAATTTAAAATGAGTAGTGAAAAAAACGTATTTTTATTTCTTAATCATATTTGTGATAGAATCTGCCATTTTTCTATAGTTTATTAATTTATTATTTTGACTTTCATGCAACATAATATTTGTAGGTTTAAATTCCTTTAACATTTTAAAAATCATATAAAATAGTAAAAGAAAAAAAAGGAGTTTTCTCAAAAATAGGCATCTAATAGCGACCTTCATAATAGATTCGGTTGGACTCATTTTTCAGAATTTTCAGGGCATGGAAGGTTAAACTGTAAATTCCTATAGGAATTGAAAACATGGGTACATTTTTTATGTGTCACACCACATTTTAATTTTATTTAAGGTCCTCAATTTTTGCTAACTATAATGCATGTCCTTAAATTTATTTTTTATGCATTCTTATTTTCAAATTTTTATTAATTAGCACATTTCATATCTTATAATGATTTCTATCAAATAAGTCTAGAGGCGTAAAAGAAGTTATTTTTTAATCATATTTAAAAATAATAATAAATGCAAAAGTTTGACAAAATATTTTTTCCTCATTTTAATGTCCACAAAATAAATAAATAATAATTGAAACCATCATCAAAGACAAGATTTGCTAATTAATAGAATATTGAAGATAAAAATTTGACGAAAAAGAAGTATGGACAAAAGTTTTACAATGAGCAAAGATTGAAAACCTTAAGGTGTAAATATAATTACCCGAGAACGACCTTAATCCTATTTGCTTCCCCACCACGTAATCCCCCAACATACAATACCTCCCGCCACCGCTACCCTTCGTCAATTGAGCCATCGAGATTTCCAATTATTTCAGCTGAAAGAAGACGAAGAAGAAGAAGAAGGGTTTGGCTTTTGCTTCTTTCTCTTTATAATCTTCTAGTTTTGGGTTTCTATTGAGTGATTAGGAGATGAGGTGCGAAGGGAGGTGGAAGTGACGAGGAGAGTAGTGGACCCATGATTCTTGATCATTAGACAAAATTTGTGACCCTCGAACAACCCACGAAGAAAAAGAAGAAGAACCTCAGAGAGCAGGGGCAGACGGAGACATGGGTGTGGCCAGTGACTGCCGTCAGCCGTGGGAGAGAGGATAGGAGGAAAGTTTTGGAAAGTAGGGAGACTGCTGCGCCCTGAGTGTGGCCAGACGGGAGTCGGGTGAAAGAAGTGGAGTCAGGAGACGAGAAATGCAATTGAGGGTTAGAATTTCATGTTTTTCCATTTATTGGGGAAAAAAAAAGTTTCGCAACATTTAACGAACGTTGCAAAAAGTGAACTTTTTTGTAACATTCAGCAAATGTTGCGAAAGGTAAGACTTTTTACAACGTTTAATAAACGTTGCGAAAGTAGACTTTTTGCAACGTTTAACAAACATTGCGAAA